>BGNK01001509.1:64274-143132 GCA_003297005.1 Symbiodinium sp. clade A Y106 | reverse complement strand
CTGGCCCGCCGCCCCGTTCTGCTTGGTGGTCTCCTCTGCCTCGGTGATTTTGCGGAGTCGGGTCTCGCTGCGGCGGAGGTTGTTCACGATCCGCTGGACCTGTCGGGAGAGCCCTCCACGGCCACTGGCGCCAGCAGCTGTTGTATCGCCCTGCGGCCTGCCCTTGCCAGTCGCACCATTGCGCTGGGGGATCACAATGTCCTCGTAGGTCGGGAAGGCGCCCTCGTCTTTGGCCCGTCGGCTCTTGTCCTGGTCCTTGCCTTTGCCACGGGACTTCGGGGGTTTGGCCACCTGCCCCTGTCGTCCCCAGCCAGCATAAGACTGCGAGTAGTCGTCCCATATTCCTTAATTAAGGGGTATTGGGCTCTCTGGGAATTTCCCAAAGGCATCTAACCCAGAGGGTCCATATACGCTACCATTATGGAGTTATAGCCCCAAAACCATAATAGGGATGGTCTTTCGGTACCTAATTCAATAATGGTCGTGTATATGGACCCTCTGGGTAACCTCTCAAACCCTGATCCGCATGACCCTTCCGCATAGCACGGGCACCTCTGAGCTCTCAGGAAATCGGTATCACAAAATTCCTAGGTTCCTGAGTAGCCCCTTTATATAAGGGTACCTTTTTTCAATTTATTCAATTTAAATAAGGGGGTCCCTAAAGCTTTCAAAAGGGTACCACTCAGGAACCCAAATTCGGAGGAAACGCCAGCATGATGGGCCTCCTCGACCCGAGACCTGAAACAGTCCCAATCGTTAGGGATTAGGGTTTAGGGTTGCTGAGTGCTCGTGCCCTAGGAGCTGCAAAAAAAAACAGACGATCAACCCGATAAAACACCGAACAACCCCGTTTTCGTCCTACTCAGCCACGAACAAACTTCAAGACAGGGCCCCTAGGCAGCTACCCTCGAACCTAAACCCTAACCGTGGACCAAACAAACCTGCAGAAACTGTGGCGGCCTTTCAGCAGCCAGGAAAAAGGCCTCGAGACGCACGTGGTTTAGGGTTGAAGGCTCAGGGTGGGGAAAGTCCTATAGAAATATTTAGTGTACATATGTGTCATATGGGTTATCGGGTTTAGGGCTGGGGTTAGGTAAACAGATCAGGGTTGGCCTGCGGAGATTTGGTTTCTGGGCCGCTTGCTTAGAGTTGAGTTTACGGTATGCGCGCCGAGGAATGTTGCGGAGCTTTCAACTGATAGAGCAATTGTGTTGGTTCCGCGTCGGGGTCAGCTCCACTACAGCAACGTGGCGGATTCGCAGCTTAGTTCTGAAAGTGACCTGCAGAGGGCACTGACTGCAGGACAAATCTTTGCGAAAGACAATGAGTGCGGTGAGCTAATGCTTGAAACAGAGATGCCCGCGCTAAAACTCGCCGACCTTTGGCACGTTCGCAGCGTCCGGAGTGCTTTCACTCCGCATTCGACAAGAGCCGATATGTTTCTGGCGACGATCCTCCTGAAACTTGCGCGAAGCACACTAGCCAGCAAGGCAGCTTTGCGACGGCTTGTGTTATATTGTGTATTGCCCCCACCCTGTAACAGTTTATGCTACGGGCTAGACTAGATATAGCTATATTACAAATATGATCCACCTGCTGCAGAGTGGGGGAAGTACCCAAATCAAGGGCTATGGCTGAAGGGTTTAGGGTGTAGGGTTTGGGTTATCGGGCTCTCGGTTTGCAATTTTTGGGCTCTGGTCAGAGTTTAGTTCGGATTTAGGCCATCGGGTTTAGGGTTTGGGGCACTGGGTCAAGGGGATAGCCCCATGGGTCCAAGTATCCAATAATCATATACTCTCCAAAATCCTAACCTACATAACTACTATCCTAAAACCGAGTACATAATTATTGGGTCCTTTGGACCCTTGGGGATAGGTTATCGGGCTAGGGGGCTACGGGACTTTAGGGCTTCAGGGTGCAAACTTTGAGGTTTTGGACCTCCTTTGGGTGGAAACTACCCAGAGAGCCCAATACTCCTTAATTAAGGAATATAGCTTAAATCATAATATGAAGCCCTATATAATTTAAGCCATATTCCTTAATTAGGGGGTATTGAGCTCTCTGGGTAGAGGCTTTCTGCATGCAGAGCTCTCGGGTTTCGAATGTAGGCAGCTGTCCGGGTTGTTTGAGCATCTCAGGGATTCGCTTTCTCACACAACGGAAGACTGAACCAAAAAAAGTATCCGGAGTAGTAGAAGCCAGAAAGTTGGAACATGGCTTTAGGAGGATTGGTGCTAGGATCCCCCATACTTTACCTTAAGGGCATGAGGATAGTCATGTTCCAACTTTCTGGCCTCTACTATAGAGGGAGTCTCCAGACTCTTTAGGGCATCTCGCTTGAATGAAAGATGCTGGGATCTCATTTTTCGTTCAGGGTGTACGAGGCTCAAAAATCTCTTTGCTTAAACCATGAGGCTCTGCAGCCTGAACCAGAAACACAACCCAAAGCCTAAAGCAATCTAGGGCTTCAGGTTAGGGTTTAGAGTTTAGGGTTTAGGGTTTAGCCGATGAAACTGCCCCAACCGTAGACCCCAAAACCCTTGTAGAACTCTCACACGGAAGCCTCATAGAACCCCGTGTAATACCCTGTCAAAAAGGCAAAGCCTACACCCAGAAAAACCCGTCGTGGTTGGGCACGATCAAAAATACCAACCTAATCTAGGTTAAAGACTCAGGCTTCTCGCAGGGATTTTTACGGGCAAAAAGGAATAGCATTGCTAACACCCATGTCAACCGAAAATGCCTAGTCAGTCGAAGTGATGCATGTGCAACCATGCCACAAAATACCCCCGCGCACGAAGTCCAGGAACATGTAGAGGTACTCTCTCATGAAAACCTGCTTTGAGTTTTGGGTCTGGGAATCGAGGTTTAGGGCTGAGGGTCGCAACATGAAAATACATAGACACAGCAGCGAAGCTTACGCGGGTAAGGGTTGATGGAACCCAAGGAACTCCAATATGATTCCAAAAAACCGGTATGAACCATCCCTGCTCAATACAAAACCCTAACTTTCGACCCGAGCCCCAAACCTGCAAGCACAAGCCCCAAACACTGAAGAACAATGCCCTAAACCCTAAACCCTGAACCCTTATAGTACCCTTATAGATCCCTTATAGGATCAGCCCTTATAGCTCCTTGAACCTTGGAGCCAGGGCCACCATGCTAAACCCTACCTGCCAAAACTTTTTTCATGCTAAAACCCGAACACTGAAATCCTGACCGTCCTAGGACCGCCAACCCTAGAAGCACTGAGGCCTTCAAGCCCGAATCCCCAAATCCTGAAAGCGCCATGGCATGCGAAAACCACGAACCGCTCAGACTGTAAACCTAACCCTGAAACCTAACCAACAACTCTACATGCATCTCTAAAGCCTGACATAGGGACCTTCATAATTGTCATAGGGTTTGGGAGGCGCTGATACAATTACCAAAGTATAATCGAGACTAGAGGGGGATGCGTTTCGCACTTGTCAGACCTTTGTAATAAGACACTTAAGCCTTCCAGTTTCCCCCCAAGCTGACCTGGCCACCGAAAAGCAGGAACCTCGGCCGCTCTCTTCAGCACTTGAGGGGTGAGGGCATGGAAGGTTTGGGGTGTTAGGATCTTAGGCTGTCAGGGTTGATCGTTTAGTTGACGCTTTAGGGTCGAAGGCCTTACCTGAAAGACAAATGACCTACCCTATACAAGGAAAACCATACGAAGGAACCCCCTAAAAGGTAGGGTTTCCCAGGGTCCAAGTGGGAGTTTCCGAAAATGGGGGACCCTAATATAGTACCCTAAATAGTAGGATCGTTATTCTAAGGAGCCAAAAATAAGGTACCCTGAAATTTTCGGAAACTCCCAAGTATAGATTGAGGGTTGAGGGTTGAAGAGCTTGCTGTCTTTGGGGAGTCAACGGCGCTAGGCTGAATTTCTTCTGCTTGGTGGCTTAAACGCGTTAGGGACGATGTAGGGTCTAGGGTTTAGGGTTAGGGGTTGAGGGTTTAGGGTTTGGGGTTTAGGTTTAGAGTTTAGGGTTTAGGGTTTGGGGTTTAGGGTTTGGGGTTTAGGGTTTAGTAGTTCTCTAAATTAGGGTCCCTTTTAAATCCTTTGTATAAGAGTGCTGTACTATTTGGGGGACCCTGCAAAACGGACCCTAATTTGGAGAACTACCCTATATGCAAGTTAGGGTTGAAAACATAGGCGTTGCTCTAAGGTTTTGCTTCAGCGCTTTAGGCCTCAGGTTTTGTCGACAACCCTAAACCCATGGTGGGAATTCGAGAAACCCCTTCTAAAACAGATGCACAATCCTTATAAGAACCAAACAAATATCGAACACTTTATGGAAATCTGCGAGAACCCTCATAAAACCTTGTACCACCCTTACAGAACATGAACAAACTCCTCATAGAGATCATACAAGGCCATCTAGAAACACTCTGTCGCCTTAGCTCTTCAGCCCTACCTGTCAACCTCTTTGAGTCCGGGGGACTGCTTTGGCCTCTGTTTGCACCCTAAACCCTAACTAAACCTTAAACCCTAAACCTTAAACCCTAAACCCTAAGCCCCAAACCCTGAACCCTAAACCCTAAACTCTAAACCGCAACCTCTTTGAGTCCGGGGGACTGCTTCGGCCTCTGTCTGCACCAGTTCTTCCTGGCGACTCGCAACATCTCCGCTTCGCCTCGGAGCACAGTTGAAGGCGACTCCGGTAGCAATTGACTGGGCTCTTTGTTAAGGAATTTAATTTAACTTACCATAATAGGGATCTATAAAGGGTTCCTTTAGTGGATCTATAAGGGTTTCGGGGTCAAGGAATTTAACTTAAGTCACCATAATAGGGATCTGTAGTGAATAATATGGTTTCCTTATTATGGTAGCTTAAATGAAGTCCCTTAACAAGAACACAGTGGAGGCTTTGGGGTTCAGGGCTTCTTGCGTTTGGGCTTAGCATCTACCTGGACCCGAAAAGTTTGTAGAATAATAGCCTTTTATAGGTTTTGGGCAATTATTTTACCTTTTGGGGGTCTAGGTCTAGGTAGGCTTTAAGGACTTTAGGGTTTAGGTTTTTGCGGCTCGGGGTTTTAAGCTTTGTGGTTTGGGGTTGAAGGCTTTTGGGCCAAGATTTAGGCGCGTGTGGGTGTGTGTGTGTGTGCACAGGTTGCATGCGTTGGGTGCGCACCCACTGTCTCCCACGTATCGCCCACTTGTGTCAGCATGTTGCCCGCGCCAGCAGACAAAAATATGCTCAACTAGGGTATCGGTATAGGGTTCATACGGGTTCACGCAGAAGCCCCAAAATCAGCCGGACCAAGAAGAACTACACCAAAAATCCCAACATCAGGCTCCAATGCCCATAAACGTTATCTACAGCTACGGTATTATAGTTTGGGGTAGATTTAGAAGGATTGTTCATATGTTAGGTCTCAGGGTGCATTTGCATTCATTAGGCCCGGATTTATATCTTCGGGTCTCGGGCTTCTTTGCCAGGGGAGCTTAGGGCGTCTGGGCTTGCAGCAAGGTTCTACCTATAGTCCCCATTGTAGTTCCTTTTCTGGGTTACCTTACATAATCCTAACTATAGAATTGGTTTCACCCCAACAGGAGCTACAATGGCGACTTTCGCTATTTTCCGATTGTTTGGCCCAGTTCCAAAGATCCAAAAAGATCCACCGAATTTTCGCCTCCGCAACAAATCCGGGGATCCAATCTGCATAGTATGAACCCTTATATCCCTTAAGCAACCGTGACTGAACCCGACCCAGCTGCTGGGTTTCGCCGCAAGGTAGTACGTGATGTACTGCGCCATCGTAACACCTCGCAAGGAGCTGGGCTCAGGGTGCCTGAACCCTAAACTCCTAAACCTTAAACACACCTGACACCCTAAACCTTATTATTAAACCCTAAACCTTAAATCCTAAACCCTAAACCCTAAACCCTAAACCGTGGCCCTAAACCTTAAACCCTAAACCCTGTGTTCGGGTTTGGGCCTCGAGTTGCGGGTTTCGGGTGGCAAGGCTGGGTTCAGGCGGAAAGACCACCTCCAAGTCCTCAAACCCAAACCCTGAGACCCCCCAACCCCCACAACTCTGTGGCCCCAGACTGGATTAGAGGGGTTTAGGGGTTTAGGAGTTTAGGGGTTTAGGGGTTTAGGGGTTTAGGAGTTTAAGGGTTTAGGGGCTTAGGGGTTTTTGGGTTGAAGGTTTCTAAGGCTTAGGGTTGAGGGTTTCAGGGCTTAGCTATACAGCCAGTCTAGGACCCCGGGATATCCCTGCCTTATGAACCCCTGCACCCCAAACCCGAAAGCCCCGACATCCGACCCGAAGCCCAAGCTAAAAGAACTAGAAACCCCTGTATCCTCCTTCCCAGAGAGCCCAATACCCCTTAATTAAGGAATATAGCTTAAATCATAATACGAAGCCCTATATAGATTAAGCCATATTCCTTAATTAAGGGGTATTGGGCTCTCTGGGTTCTACAACCCTTTTTTTTGACCCTATACGATCCGTATATGCCTTGTAAAGCCCCTCTACATCCCCGTAAAACCCCCTTCGACCTGAGCAAAACTCTCCCTAACTGCAAGCACCAAAGCTCTGAAAGAAAATCAAACCTGTAATCCAAATCATAAGTGCCAAACCATAGTTCCAAGAATTGAAGAACCTAACGAAGAACCCGGGCCTAAGTCCTGTAAAACAAACCCAAACCATAAACCAAAGTTCCACTTTAGACATCAAACCCTAAACCCAAACTCTAAAACCCAAATTCAAATAAAATGAACCCCGGCCCACACCCCTACTCCTACACATAGCCTATAAACCTCGACCCTACATCCTGAGTCCGAAACCCGATGCTTTGAAAGCCTGAGTAATTAGTAAACCAGTCTTCCGGTTTCCCGACTATTGTTATACTACAAGATGCCCCAGAACCATGTTCCAACTACTGAAGCCACTCTATTGGGACCACGAGAACGAACGCTTGAAGAGACCCTTTAGGCGAACTCTCAAGGAACCCTCTAAAAATACCCAGTAAAGGAAGCCTATAGAAAATCCGAATCGATTCCTCAAAGGACCCCTTAAAGGAACCTACATCGAATCCTTATTAAAGATCCCTTAAAGGATCCCTTGAAGGAACCTACATCGAATCCTTAGAGATCCCTGAAAGGATCCCCTGCCCATAGATGAACAGGATCGCCTCGGATCAACCCTAAACCCTAAACCCTAAAATCCTAATCCCTAAAACCGTTAAACCCTAAACCCTAAAACCCTAAACCCCTGAACCCTAAAACCCCTAAACCCTAAACCCTAAACCCTAAAACCCTAAAACCCTAAACCCCTGAAACCTAAAACCCTTAAACCCTGAATCCTAAAACCCCTTAAACCCTAAAAACCCGAAAACCCTGAACCCTAAACCCCAAAACCCTTAAACCCTCGAAGAGGGTCGCCTCGGATCGGTCCGAAGTTCGTGTAGGCCGTGGGCGCGACCAGGAGGCTGGGAAACCTCGGGGCGACCTCGGCGAAGGGTCTTCTTTTCAAGGGGCTTTGTTTCTAGGGTTGAGGGTCCAGCTTTTGGGGTGAAGGGTTTTAAGGGCTTTAAGGGCTTTAAGGGTTTTAAGGGTTTTAAGGGTTTAAGGGTTTCAAGGGTTTTAAGGGTTTAAGACTTACACACAGCGGCCACGCACATGCTGTAAGGAATAACAACGAGAGTTAATGTATATCTGTGGCTCGACCACACCCCACCTCCTTATACATTCTAAGGTGGGGGGCTGGTTTCGGGTCAGGGATTTGGGGCTTAGAGCTTTGGGTTCTGGATGTTGGCTTCAGGCGAGGCTGCAAATAAGCCCAGGGGTACACAGGAAACACCAGCAGGGTTCATATTATGGTTTTACAGCTGCTTGTAGAATCTTCCACCGTTTTACAAGATTGTTCAGGGTATGCTGCATTGGGCTTAAGGGGACATGTGAAGGGTCACAGGAAGAGGTATGTAACCTAAAGGCAAGGCATTTCTCGTGGACCTTGGGCACTTAGGGCCTTTCCTAGGACCTGTAAGGTTTCGGGTTGTAAGCCGCTTTACATGGTTATTCCTTCTGAGGCGGTTCAGGGTTTATGGTTTAGGACCCACAAGCTTTATGGGTTTGTGATTGGATTCTAGGTAGGGGGTTTCGCCGGATTTGGCCTTAATAGTCACTTAAGGGCTACTGTTCAGGTTTTACGGCCGTTAAAGTGTGTCTGCAATACTGTAAAGTATTGTGGGCGTTTAGGAAATGGGGCTTCAAGCCCGGCAGGTCTTGCAACGGTTTCATGGGTTTCCTGGGCCTTGCATAACCAGGGGTTCAGTCCGCCAGCGAAAATTTAGCGAGGCCTCATCATAAGGTCTGAGAGCTTAACCGTCATTGCTCGGAACATGACATGTTCGACCCAACCCTAAACCCTAAACCCTAAACCCTCCCACCCTGAGACATGTAGGTGTTCTTTGGGATTTGCGGCGCTGGCGCTCGGGCTTAGGGACTTCACGGCCTTCCGGGTGTCTATATCGGCCTCACTGGGGGATTCAGCTTGGGATTCGAGTTTTTCTGGGGCAAACTTTGCGTGGACGGTGGACGACGATCTCACACTGGATGGGCAGTGGAGTACGAGCGACTAAACCCATCATCATCATCATCGTTGGTATTGGACTACAACATCACGAAAGTACTGTAGATACTCAGCAAAAAGGATGTGCTCTGAAAAAGTACATCATCCCCCCCCCCCAAAAGCCCTCCACCCGATTCCTCTGTCCAAATCAGATTGCCGGNCCCCTCGCATGCTAAAACATGCCTGAAACCTGCTGAATCTCCGGAGCTACTCGCAGAGATGTTACCAAACACATGCCAAGCTGTTCCTCTTTGAACATCGGAGCCACCAACGGCAGACCCGAAACCAACTCCAACCTGTACGAGCCGATAATCGAGCTCCGACACCGTGTGATGGTAAAGCGGGTCATCGCGCACGTCAACCTTCAGGAAATGATCTAGGACCCTAAACCCTAAACCCTAAACCCTAAACCCTAACAGCAAGCCCTACGAAACGACCCTTGCTTACAAGTGTCGGCGCCTGGATATGGCGCAAGGGGTTTGGAGGGTCAACCACCAATCCTGAAATCCTTATAAAGCCTGATCCAGGCAACAGCAAGCCCTGATCAGGAGGCCCTATACAAAGCCAAATCTGTGCGGGATTGGACAAGCCGATGTATAATGCAAACCACTAATTATAAACCCTCCGACCTTAAACGGGCGTACAATAAAGATTCTGATATGTAAGTCCTTAGTGACAGCATGTATTGATCTACATTAGCGTCCCTGGGATTTGTTCGAGGTTCTAAAACATTCCCCAAGCGAAGCGAATCTGCAAACAGATGCCCCAGATCGCCTGGGTCGTTAAGCTGACTGAGAGCACATGCGTAGTTCTCAATTGCGATCAGAATGCAGTTTGGTGATCTACTCTGCTGGCTTTCATGGAGCCCTTCGATGCTTGTATGCTCCATACCACGGTTTCGCATATGGTACGCTGAGGTATAACTCCGTCTGCAATGAGAAATCCAAAATTCCGCGGCTCCGTCAGTAAGGCTACGATGAGAACAGCTGGTGCCTACCGGCCACTTCCGGTTTGGTTTGCTGGCTGTTCTTGCAGATTCATCTGTGTGATCATCTGTATGAATAGTGTAGCATCCAGGAGAAAACGAATGACAGCCAGAAACAACCTGAGTCATCGTCTCTTGAACCGTCTGAACCCTAAACCCCAAAATCCTAAGCTCTACACCCCTGAACCCTAAACCCTATCCGGTGCTTCCGTGCCTCTTCGCCATCCTTCACTGTCCGGATGTCGTCGAAACCGGTCTCGTAACCGGTTGCATAAACCACGACATCCTCGGCAGTCCCGGACGACGTCTTGAAATGCTAGGGTTTGCCTGGACCCTAAAGCCTACCTGTTTAGGGCTCCTTAATAGGATTCCCTTATTGTTATAAGTCCTTAAAACGGTAGGGTATTTAGGGTCCAGGTAAGGCTTAGCACTTGCGGGAGTAGAGGAGCCATCGGGACTATGCATATTCCAGGGCTGGTACAACAACGACGCGACGACTGCTCCAGAGATAGCCCGGTATTAAGGAATATACCCTGAATATCCCTAAATCAAAATTAGAATCCCAGTATGAGAAAGGTATCTTCCTTCATTAAGGTGTACTACCCTTAACTAAAGGAATGCACCTTACATCATAATATGAAATGGGGCAGAAGCGGGTATGTACGGTAGGAGCTGTAGGAACCGCCACATAACATGAACCCCCTTATAGCTTAAGGTATCTTCCGTAATTANAAGGAATGCACCTTACATCATAATATGAAATGGGGCAGAAGCGGGTATGTACGGTAGGAGCTGTAGGAACCGCCACATAACATGAACCCCCTTATAGCTTAAGGTATCTTCCGTAATTAGGTGTACTACCCTCAACTGAGGAATACACCTTACATCGTAATATGAAATGGGGCAGAAGCGGGTATGTACGGTAGGAGCTGTAGGAACGGCCACATAACATGAACCCCCTTATAGCTTAAGGTATCTTCCTTCATTAAGGTGTACTACCCTTAACTAAGGAATGCACCTTACATCATAATATGAAATGGGGCAGAAGCGGGTATGTACGGTAGGAGCTGTAGGAACCGCCACATAACATGAACCCCCTTATAGCTTAAGGTATCTTCCGTAATTANAAGGAATGCACCTTACATCATAATATGAAATGGGGCAGAAGCGGGTATGTACGGTAGGAGCTGTAGGAACCGCCACATAACATGAACCCCCTTATAGCTTAAGGTATCTTCCGTAATTAAGGTGTACTACCCTCAACTGAGGAATACACCTGTATACATCATAATATGAACCCCCTTATAGCTGAAGGTACATTCGCTAATTACACTCTAAAAAATAAACCCTAAACTCCTAAACCCTAACCCCTAAACTCTAAACCCTAAGCCCTGAACCCTAAACCCTAAACCCTCAGGGCTCTTGCAGGCAGGGTGCACACGGCAGCTTCTCACCCGACTCAAGGAGCATGCCTTCCTCATGCAGAAAAGCTTTCTCCCGGGGAGGACTTTAGGGGTTCAGGGGTTTAGGGGTTTAGGGTTTAGGATTTCTGGTAAGTTTAGGGTTTGTGGACGCCTTTTTTTGCGCAGGACCTTTGGACCTTGAGCAGTGAAGTGAAGTGAAGAAGTTCAAGGTTTGCGTTTTGGGTTTAGCGATTAGGCACGAGGTGTGTGCGAGGAGTTGGGAACTCAAACGACAAAGTCAAGTCCTGACGGGCTCTGATACCACTGGAATGTTTGGGTGTGTTTAAGGTTTCGGCATCGTTTATGGGGTGGGTCTAGGGCTCAGGACCGCATTTGCGTTGATCTTTATCATGTTTAATTATCGCATTGCTATGACTCCTGCTATGTTCAACGTTACATGCTCATTTTGGTATTGGTCTTGCGACGATAGCAAAACTTTCGAGTTTATAGGGTCTCCCTTGAGTAATCCCAAACCGCAACAACCAACGCTACAACCCAGAAGCACGACTCTCCGGCCAACCCCACTTCAAGCTCCAAACAGCAGCTGCTCAACAAACCTCAACCCCAAGCCGCAAAGCCCAAGCCGTACACGCAAGACGAGCCTCAGGAAGGGATGCGAAGCTGAAGGTTGAAAACTAGACTAGGGTGGCCAGAACCTCCTAGTTCTCAACAGGCCTAATGTAGGGGTGTGCATCGAAGACTTAGTTAGACTAAGACCTTGGCAGTCCGCACTCCACGGTAAGCTTAGAGATTAACTTTTTGAGATATTCAATCACGGTTTAGGGATTCAATCACCTGCTGTTAGACCAGATGTCTTGCACTAGGAGACGTACAATCCTAAACCCACCCCGTACGTGCAGCAAGCAATGAAGAATACGATGGCGAGGCTTCTACAAGTCCTAGCTAACATCCGGATAAACTTTGGGTAATACCCCCATACAATAACAGTCTATAATTCAACCGTTGCTGAGTGGGGGCAGCATCCACGGTAAACTAGAAAAGCATCCTGCATAGACACGAAGTCAGCAACTATGTTCTACGTACATAAGCCCGAAATAAACCTTGCAAAATCGTACTACACACCCTAATCCTATGCTGCTCCTAACCCCCTAAATCCCTAAACCCTGAAACCCAAACCCTAAACCCCCAGTTCCTAACAGGTGTACCTTCTCGAGGCTTTTCGGCTCGCCGATCTTGGGTGTGACCTACTCAGCACCAGAAACGCTCATAAAATTCTATCGGGGTTCAACGACTTAGGGTTTAGAGATTCAGGGGTCAGGGCTTGTGGGTGTAGGGGTTTAGGGGTTTAGCGTTTAGGGCTTGTGGATTTCAGGGCAAAAGGGTATAGAGATTTCGGGTCTTAGGGTGTGGCATGTTAATGCTTGGGGTCTACATCTTAGCCAAGTTTCCTTTTTTCTGCATACCCCTTCAACTACAGAACCTAAACCCTAAACCCTAAAGCCTAAGACTTCAGACTTCGTCGGATGTGATTGCATCGCTCACGGGGTATGTAACTCTTTGGAAAACAGCGGAAGGCGAGCTTCTGAATTCGTGTTTGGAAATGGTGGGCAACCTGAGAAGACGAGAACCTCTAATGTAGGAACCTGATTAAGAAACCCTGGGCCAAAAACCCCAAAATACTAGGATTCATATAAAAAAAACCTAAAAAAGGCCCTATTAGGGTTCCTGATATGAATCCTTGTATTTTGGGGTTATAGGCCCAGGGTTTCTTAATCAGGTTCCTACATTACCAAAGTAAGCACTGAAGCTTCAAGGGTGCGGGCTCGATCCACCAAGCTTCATGACGAACTTTGGAAACAATCGCAAATCCCTCATCCCCAGGGAGTTTTTAGACGACTGTTCTGCGCTATTCGGTAAGCGTCGGGATAGGATGGGTATTCTTGGAAAGAATGAAGGTATTCCGGCCGTGCTGAAAGCTGAAAGTTCCAGTTTGAGCAAGTGGCAAGTCGAAGCTCGACTAAAGTTAGTTTAGGGGTTAGCGGCTAGGGTTTCTGCTTTCAATGTTTTCAAGTGATTCTTGTTGAGATCCCGGCCGGGGGTCGGCCCGTCTTGAACGCCCCAAGGAGCTTCTGTTCAAGAAAGTCCATGATCAAAATGGTGCCAGAAAGCAATGAGCAGCTGGGTGTCCGACCATGGTAATATAGGGGCCTGAGTAGTTGGAATTGGGGTTTTGGGGCCCATTATACTATAAATATAATAAGGAGCCCCCCAAAACAGTATAGGTACTTGTTTAGGCCCCTATAGTACCCAAAACCGCACTGCCCCGAGAGCTGTTGTCGACAAAGCCTTGTCCTGTTTCAGCTGGGTCTAGGGTTTAGGGGCTTGGGTATCGAGGGCTTAAGGTTGGGGCGTTCATGGGTTTACGGGTTGTAGTGGTTCAGGGTTTAGGGGCTTGGCAGTTCGGATTTATTTGCTCGGGGTTCGGTATAGGAAGATGCTGTTGCTGTTGTTGTTAAGCCAGATCGTCATGCTGTTCTTTTACTTCTATTATCAGGTCATGGTTCCGAAACCATCACAGGGTCGAGGTAAGCAGGGCTTACTGCTTGGAGAGTCTCCGGGCTTCTCACACTCCGGAAAGCCAGACTAGGCATATGTGTAGGTTTCACTCCAGGGCACATTTCTCCAGTTGGAAACTGTAGTGGACCAGTCTTGGAGGCCTCAAAAGGTGGGATGAAGGTAGGTAGGATTAAGGATCCCTTATATAAGGACTCTTATTTCGGGATTACCCCACCTACCTTCATCCCACCTTTTGAGGCCCCTGACAGTCTGTCCACTGGGCAAAACAGCGTCAGATCTTTCTCTTGAGAGATCTTCGTGAGGCTCGGAAAACTCCAAGCTTCCAAACTCACATGCCCTTATAGTACCCCTATAGATCCCTAAAAGGAACCCCTTATAATACCCCAAACCCTAAGAAGGTTACCGAGCCAGCTACTAAGACTCAATAGTTAGGGAAGCTTTGCAGCATTGCTGGGATCTTCAACTAGGTTCCCCAGTAGCCCCTTAATAATAAGGGTACCCTTTTTCCTACTATTCGGTTTTAATANTTAGGGAAGCTTTGCAGCATTGCTGGGATCTTCAACTAGGTTCCCCAGTAGCCCCTTAATAATAAGGGTACCCTTTTTCCTACTATTCGGTTTTAATAAGGGAACCCAAAAAGAAAAAGAGTAAAAGGGTACTACTGGGGCACCTAGTCAAATATCGAAACACTAAAACCACATCCTGATATGAAACACTGTACACGGCATAAACTCCGTAAAGCTTAGTTGCTCTATAGATGCTTCCTCCCCTATAAACCTTAGAAGCCCAATAAACGCTATAAGACCTATAGGCAGCAGAAACAATAGACCCTAGCAAACCTTCTGTTCAGGAACACAGGATAACAGAGCGCTGGGCTTTGCCGTAGCCTAAACCCTAAACCCCAAACAGAAGGCCTCCTTGATGAAGGCTTCCTGACTCCTATCCAGGATGCCTCAGTTTGGTTCGGAATGCGCAAGAAGAGGTGCTTCACAAAAGGCCCAAGACTTTTGGAGGCTTGCAGATTACGAGATTGGGTGAGTCTGGCGTGTTGTTGACTGCGTGAGATTTAGGGTGCAGGCGCACAGGGCCTAACCCTGCACGCTGGAGCTAAACCCCAAACCTAAACCCTAATGAAACCCTCAAGCCGTAAACAGCAAATCAAAATATAGGGGCCTTAACAAGTAGAATAGGGTTTTGGGGCGCATTATACCAAAATTACAATAAGGAACCCCCAACACAGTATTGGTAAGTATTTAGGCCTTATATTAAATGCACCGAGCTGCATGGCCCCTCTCATCCATAAGAGCCTCCGACCCTTGTAATCCTTGAGAGGACCCGGCAACTAACCCCTCAAGAAAAACACAAATGAGAGAGAGAGAGTGTGTGTATATATATATATGTCTAACATACAAATATATGGGATATATGAGTTGTTATTGGTAATTTGCATACAGTCTGTACATCCTTACCTGCACACATGCATACATACGTGCATGCATAAATACATACATACATGCATACATGCATACAGACATATAGACATATATACATATATACACATATACATATATACATATATACATATATACATACGTACATACATACATACACGCATACATAGTTGCATACATACTGTGCACAAAACATGCATACACGCGTACGTACATACGTACATACATACATACATCCATACATACATACATACACACGCAAGTATGAATATACATACCTAGGTAAGTGAAAACGCATACATTGGAAGACATGTGTATATATATGTATGTATGTGTGTATATACTACATAAGCATGCACGAGTGCATACATACGGAAATACCTGCGCACATACATATGAACATACATACTTACATACATACATAAATATGTACATACATACATACATACATACATACAGACAGACAGACAGACATACAGACATACGTACGTGCATGCATGCATGCATACATACTTACATACGTACATCTGTATGTGTGTATATATATACATACACACACATGTTGTATGTACATACTAAGGTCCCAATAACCCTAAACCCTAACCCCTAAACCCTAAACCCCTAAACCCTAAACCGCTAAACCCTAAACCCCATACTGCTGATGGACAAAATCCTGCATGACCCTAAGGACCCTAAACTATGGGAATTATGGTAAATTCCTTATAATGGGTAATGCAGAATTTTGTCCATCAACAGTACGAAGCATCCCCCTTTATAAGCCAGAGCTGAGAGGCCCAGGTGGAAGCGGCTCGGGTCGAAGTGAGCTGGGAGGCCCTTCTGTGCCGGCTGGATAAGCACGCCTTGGGTGGAGGGTTTCGGGTTTGTGTGTTTAAGGGTTAGGGTTTCGGGATTAGGGGTTTAGGGTTAAGGGGTTTGGTGTTTAGGGTGTAGGGTTTCGGGTTCTTGTGTTTAAGGTTTAGGGTTTAGGGCTTAAGGGTTTGAGGCTGGCTTAGGGTTTAAGTTTTGCATAAGACTTCGGCTCAATGGGCTGAGATCCGTATAGTTCTGTGATGTAAGGCCGCATGGGACAGTAGAGCGGCTGCTTCGGCTAAAGCACGGCTACCCTAAACCCCTAAACCCCTAAACCCTAAACCCTAAACTTAGCGAAGGGCAGAGGATTGCGAAATGTCAACGAGCTACGATTTTGGTCGGGTTTATGCAGGGCTTCCGGACATATGAAGGGTCATCGGGCTTAGTAAGTAGCCTTTATGCAAGTTTACAGGTTGTAAATAAGACTCCATACATACAAACTCAAGTACAAATCTAAAGTACGAATGGTGATATGAATGTTTCACGTATACGTACATTCAAAAAATCTGACACATATGTATATATATATGTATATATATATATGTATATATATATATATACATACATACATTTACACACACACACACACCCTAATTGGGATTGCTTTGCAAAGCCTGCTCCCTGAATCCCTGCACGTCATGTCCTGCTATCAAGCCGAAGAAGCTCAGCTTCATGTATTATAGGGGTACAAATAACATGCTCCATATACCTATGTGTAGCTTCTAGCATCTACCTAATTGAATTCATGGGGGGGGGAGCCTTGTCGCTCAGATTAAGCACCCTGCTTTGTAACACCCTTCCTCATAGAGATTGCATAAGGGATCCGTTTAGCAAGGTCGTTAAGGACGATTGATTTACCCGTCGGGTGTCTACTGTAGTCAGGAGCCTCAAACATCTCAATAACTCAACAGAAACTACCTTATGGGACAAAATGACAATCAGGCGATGTGTTTAAAACCTCATTAGTAACTGGTGGGTCAGAAGGCATCGCTTATTGATTGAAACCCCTGGAGAGCAACCCTTTATGACGATCCTTTTTGAACACTAAACCCTAAACCCTTATGCTAAGAAGTACGAGTTCCACCGAAGGAGCTCTTGGACCAAGTTGCTCAGGTCCCCCGGCACAAACCGGTCTTCTTGCTTAACCCTTTGAGGTTTTAGGGGTTCAGGGGTTTAGGGGTTTAGGGGTTGGGGTTTAGGGTTGAAGGTTTAGGGTTTGGGGTTAGCTATACCCGCCAAACTGTAACAAGCCAACCCCGGAACGAGACAACCAACCTGGAGGTGTTCAGAACGCTTGCTTGAAGGATCGCAGGACTTAGCGAAGGGTGCAGATACGGTTCTACGAACCATTGTTGAGACTGCTGTGCAACCCTTACGTTTTGCATACTTACCCTTCCTCCAGGTGCTTGTTGACGAGGCGCCAAGTAGCCACGTTAGGAAAATTCCGACCCTGCCGGGACATGCATCTCATGGCCCCAGGTGTAGAGTTTAATTGAAGGATCATACGACTTAGCAAAAGATATGAAGTATGCTTCTATCTGCAGTAACCTCAACTGGGGATTTTAAATACAGTTCAGTTTCTCAATGCGCGGATTGTGGCTGGTCAGTCTAGGTCTAAGCGAGCCTTTCGATGTTAGCCAACACCCCAGGCGTTGGAGAATCAAGCTTTCCCTCAAAACAGCATTTGCTTGCAACTGTCGGCATACTCTTTTTTGATTGCTGTCACAGTCCTATAGGGAAACTATCAGAGTGGACATTTAAGTTGACGGCTGCAGTACAAACATGTTCCCAAAACCCGAAACCCTGACCTCAACGACAGTAGTACAGAGGTGATACGGTTGATGGACAAAATCCTGCATGACCCTAAGGACCCTAAACTATGGGAATTATGGTATATTCCTTATAATGGGTAATGCAGGATTTTGTCCATCAACCGTACTACTGCAGGGACATCCCAACTATTGGGTGCCCATAGCCGCTCCAGACTTTGAAAGCCTCGAAACCTTGAGGTCCTAGATTCTCGATCTATAACTATGAGGGCTATGGATTTCGGGTTCAGGGCTGTAGTCTTAAATCATCTGCGTGGTATTTTCCCTGTAGGAGTCTTTTGCCCTAAGCCCTAAAACTCCGGCACCAGCATACTGGAACCAGCAGGCCGAAGGGAGCTGCACCTCAACCATTAATGGTTTTTTTGGGGGCTCCTAATGGGTTTAGGGTTCAGGGTTTAGCAGTTTTGGGTTTAGGGGTCTAGGGGTTTAGGGGTTGGGAGTGATGGGTTTAGGGCTTAGGGGTTCTAGGGGTTAGGGTTTAGGGTTCAGGGGTTAAGGGTTTGCGATTCAGGGTTCAGGAGTTTAGGGTTTAGTAAGCATCATGAAGCCCATAGACCCCAACCCCACCTGGAGCCCTAGGACCGGGAACCCTGAAGCCCAAACCATAATAAACCCTAAACGCCTGAAGTCAGGCAATAACCTGATAAACCCGAGTTTAGACCTCTAAATAGCCCAGAAGGAAACTTACTGGCTCAGGGTTAGATAAGGGAGTAGTACTATGATCTTAAGATTAAGGTTAGTGGTAATATGAATCTTATTTCATGTTGATACACATATTAATATTGATATTCAAATAATGTAATGCTAATATAACAAATATTAATACAACATTAATACACGATATAAAGCAAAATTATTTAGATAATAATGGATAATACCAAGAGCCTTCGGTGACCCAGCCTCGGCTTGAGGAGAAACCAGGGGACGGTGGTCAAAACCAGGAACGCGCGGAGCTTTCCAAGTAGGGTCCGCCTGGGGTTGACGGTTAAGGGTTTAGGATTTAGGACTGAGGTTCTTTTGGTGTTTGCTTTGAGGATTTTGGTCGTTCTAGGACTTGTTCAAGTGTTGCTTGAAGGGTTTTATGGGTTTGGGGCTTCTGAAACTTTTTGAGTTTAGGGATTCTTGTGGTTGTAGCGGCGTAGTGGCTCCAGGAGTTTCAGATCCAGAGCTTGGGATAATGCGTGTTCTGCATACAGTGTGAAGAGTCTTGAGAAGGCTGCGCTAGGGTTTCTACAGGGTTTTGAAAGGCTTTTCGTGGGGGCGTACGGTGTCTTGCTTGAGGAATGAGGAAGAATGCATTCTGATTACTCGCATGGGCATCAACATTCCTCTCATTCCTTCCGCTCTACTCGTAACTGTGCTTACCACTGTTGTCGAGAGTGATAGTCGCTTCTTCATCAAATCCCTGCTGTTCGAAAGCATCGGGTTGTCTACATCATCTTCCTGTCCCTGCCTCAGCGACTGTGTAAAACCAACGATTTAGTCTGAAGATAAGCAGGCGTCTCAATGCTGATCCTAAGATCCGTATGGACACAGGGAATGCTTGCTGCCCCTGAAACTGAACCCTAAACCCTAAACTACCGAAACCCACCCCTAGCCCCTGGACTCACTACGCCACAAGACCTAAAGCAACACGTGGGTGGTTGTCAAAATTATGGTTCCTTGTTGGGTGCCCTAAATATTAGGTGCCGTATTATAATAAGGACCCAAAAAGGGACCCTAGTATTGACAACCACCCACATAGCGACAAAACGAAGAAGGCTAACCCCAACCGTCCGAAAAGAGCCACGAGGCAGCAGACCCGAACACACCAAAGTTCAATCCATACCTTAACCCTGAATAACCTACCTTTTTAGGGTTCCTTACTATGATTTCCTTATGTAAGTCCTTAGAAAGGTAGGTTATTCCGGGTCTAGGTAGCCCTTGAAACCTATAAAGCCCAGCAAAAACTGCTGCGCAAGAAAAAACATAACAAAGAAGCAGCAACAGACGTTGAAGCCTAGAATCCGTTGCACTCCTAGCCCTTGAAGCACAGCCCCTTAAACCCTAGACCCATCTAAACCCGAAACCCTGAACCCTGACCCCTAAACCCTGATAAACCCTAATCCCTACAACCTAAACCCCGAACCCTAAACCCTGAACCCGAAACCCTGGACCCTAAACCCCCCCCCTTCCCAATCCAGGCCTGTGGCTCGCGGCCTCGTGGCGCATGAACCTTGGCATCCAATCGTATGCTTACGGTTTAGGGTGCAGTTTTTAGAGCCAGGCGCTAAGCTTATGGTTGACGGTCCAGGGCATGTTTAGGGCGAGGGTTTGGGGTCTAGGTTCTGGGGTTTAGGGTGTACGTAGGGTGTCTAGGGCTAGGGTTTGGGGTTTACCTCTTAGGGTGTATAGGGTTTAGGCTTGAGGGTTGGGGCTCGACGTTTAGGGTTTGGGGTTTCGGTTTAGGGTTTAGGGTTCAGGGTTGTAGGGCGGGGCTGCGGAGATACAGTTGAACTATGTAGAAGGTTTCTGGGGATGTTTAAAGTAGTAGGGTCTGGAGCGGGCTTTGTAGGGTGCTAACATCTGACAGGGTTTTTGAGTAATTCGAAACGAGACTTCTACGCAAACCTGCTTAGAGTTCTATCCATACACTGTACCCCCCTTAGAACCATAATAAAACAATATTTTCAATATTCTCTTGGGTTTTATATAAACAAAAATTTAAAAAAAAATCCTAAGGAGACCATAGTACAGTGCTTGGGACTTCGGATTCGTTGTATTGGGCTTAGGGCTCAGGCTCGGGAGGTTGATTTCCTGCCCCCCAACCCACGCTCAGGGTTTTGGCGTGAGGGGATTTGGTGTAGGGTTTAGGGGTTTAGGGTTTAGGGGTTCAGGGTTTAGGGTTTAGGGTTTAGGGTTCAGGCTTAGGGTTAAGGGTTTAGGGTTTAGGGCTTAGGGTTTAGGGTTTAGGGTTGGGGATTTAGGGTTTCGGGGTTGAGGGCTGGCGTAGCACAAAAGCTGCCGGTGCCAAGTGTAAGAGCCCATACAGCAGCAGCTTCTCACAGGGTCTGCTGAAGCCCTGTATGATCCCTTGGGGTTCATAAGCCTTTCAGCCGCCGCGAAGCCTAAGCCAGGCGCAACAAGTCAAACCCTTCGCGCCTAGAGCCCGAAGCCCTCAAGTCTAAGCATCAACACTTTAACCATAAAATCAGCTGATAGGGGAGCCCAATAAGTACCAAAGCTAACCCTAAACCCTAAACCCTATACTTAACCTGACACTGTTTACAGGGGCCCAACAATGCTGCAGCTCGAAGTTCTGAAACCCCTAAAACTGGAGGGCCTCCAAGAGCTCCGGAGGCCTTGGAGTAAAGCCGAAACTGTTCCGACTCAAAGCTTCCCAGAGAACCCTACCTTAAGTTTTAGAGGCCTTAGGGTTTAGGGTTTAGGGTTTATATTATGATTTAAGGTATATTCCCTAATTAAGGGGGTATTTGGGATCTCTGGGTACAGAGTCCTTTCAACACAATGACGCAACTCCACAAGGCATCCAAGTCCAATGGCGAGCCTTCCTTTTACAAAAATTGTTAGACTTTATGCCCAAACGTGTGCAACCTTATTGTTGAACGCAATTTGCACAACCTAGCACAAAACCCAAAACCCAGAGCCATATACCCTTATACACCCCAGCAAGCACATGAATAAGTAGAATAGCAGCAGTGATAACAACGGCAGCAGCAGCAGCACCGCCACCACCACCAACAACAACTTAGGGGGATGGGGCGGGAATGAAGGCATGCTCGATGGACGCACGAGAAACCACCCATGACAAAACTTAACCTGTGCACTTCCTCGAGAGAGCTGTTCTGCATACCTTGTCTAACCCCATGCCACATGACGTCACTCAATGTTTCCTTCATGCCGAACCAGGTTTCTAAACCCTAAACACTGAGCCCCGAAAACCTAAACCCGTGCCGGAGACAACTTGTTACCGTGGCGCCTCTTTCAAGGGAGCCCGACTCCTCACGATTGCTAAGAGCAGCCACCACGCAGGCCAGCGACGGGCACAAAGTGTCAGCAACTGGAAAAGCTGATTCTGCTGCAACGAAGTCCAAGATCACTCTTTCCACAGCAGCAATATGATCAATCTGTTGGATGTCTCCAAAACCTGGTAGCACCTGACGCAGCAACCATTACTCGTTGATCAAACGCTCCAAAAGACAATTAGTTTAGCTAACCCCCAGTGCCACGCTCAAAACCCGAGGGCCATTAACCCTGGCAACATCACTTGGGGCCAGGCCAATATGGCGCCCGCATCAACCAGATCAGGTTGCTGTGGTTCATCTTTTGGCAAGCTTGGATCATGTCCTTGACGTCACTTTCAACATAATCAGCAGTCACAGTACTATTCTAACTACTTTCCTTCTGATGAAGATATTGATCCGACACTGCAAGTATGGAGAAACGCTTTGAGTGTATCAGTACTACTTCTGACAGAGAGGCTAGCATGACTTTAAAGGATGCAGTTCCTTTATTCGATTCTACCTCGTTTCTGATTCTCCCTGACCAAAACATGTCCACCGGAAAACGGAATCAGAAGGAGGCTGTGTAGTGATTGAGGTTACCCCTAAACCCTAAACCCCCTAAACCCTAAACCCTAAACCCTGAGAGTTAACTGCTCCAATGCGTCGCAGCCCGACTTGCCACCACCCAGGATAAGGACTCGGAGGTTCTTCCTGACGACCTCTTTCAGCACCTGCAAGCAGGGTTTTGGGCTTTGGATGTTGGTGTTGGGTTCCAAGGCGTCTGACTGAGAACTTCCAAATCGATAGCACCCTGAATCCTGAACCAAAATGGGGTACCCAAGCCCTGAACCCTAAACCCTAAACCCTGAACCCTGAACCCTAAACCCTAAACCCTAATCCCTAAACCCTAAACCCTAAACCTTAAACCAACTTAGGGTTTAGGGCTTAGGGTTTAGGGCTTAGGGTTTAGGGATTAGGGTTTAGGGATTAGGGTTTAGGGATTAGGGTTTAGGGATTCGGTTGTTTCTTTTAATCTAGCACCCTTATTCCGTCTGCAGATTCGGAAAGCCTCTGAGGACAGGTGAGGTCGGAGCGACTCGACGACCGGGATTACTTGGAGGTTCATGGGTAGTTACAAGTGGGATTATAAGTACAGTAGCTATGAATATAACTCCGATTAGGAGACTTGTAACCCCACTTATAACTACCCATGAACCTCCAAGTAGAGGTTTGGGATTTAGGGCTTTGGGGTTTCAGGGTGTCGGGGTTTGGGGTTAATATAGGGGCCTTCATGATTAGAATAGGGTTTTCGGGCTTAGTATACTACAACTATAAGAAGGAACCCCAAGAATAGTATTGGTAATTATTTACGCCCCCAATGTTAGGGCCTAGGGCGAAACTACACCCAGACGCCACCTCGTCCTTGACCTCGTGGCTATGCAGCACTCGACCCTCGAACTTGTTGTTCGGAATTCCTGGGTTGCAAGGAACAAGGCGTGTAAGTGGGGGGGCTAAGTGGAATCCGAACTTCCTGTCCATGTTGGAAGAATGACTATACATATGTACACTCAAACCCTCATATTTAGAGTTCAAGATCTTATTGCTTGCGACCTCTTTAGGGGCTTGGGGTTTTGAATCCTGGGGCTTCTTGGGAGTTGCGTGCAAAGCAAGCTATCACTCACACGAAGGCTTATTTGAGGAGACTTCTATAGGGTTTCGGGTTTGTCATAGGGACCCTCAGGGGGGGTAGGGGGGTTTTGGAGGGTAGGGGACGATGCTTCCTTAAATAGGCCTTATTAAGTCCTTATTATAGACCCCCCTCCCCCCTACCCCCCTAAGCGTCCTTATGGGTTTGGGTTTTCGAGCCTAACGCATGTACCGAAAGCGACCAGACCACCTCCCGGACAAAAACAGCCACACATTCAGAAACTTCTCCGCGAATGTCGTGAGTTCTGTCGGACGTCCTGGAGAAGTCTAAGCCGTAAACCCAAAAGTGAGTTCCTTGCTACTGTTCCGGGCCTGATTGGCCCGCAGATGTCCGGCTGCTTTCTTCAGACCAACAGGCTTCAATCTTAGGGCTTGGGTTGAGAGTATCGGGATTTAGGCCTTATAGGTTCTGCGGGCAAGGGTTTGGAGCTGCCACATCCTCGAGAACACGAAAGATGCGGAGCAAGGCACTTGGCATTGAAGCTTTGCCAGACCTGGACAAGATACATCACTGCCACGGTGCGTCTTAGATCCTGAAACCCCAAACCCCAAACTACCATCTGAACTCCTAGTACTTTCGGGACCACATCCTTGTCTACTCTGTTCTTGTACTTCATAAACCAATCTCATGAACACTGCGGTTAAGATAACTACTAGGTACGACTGCTGCTTAACACCCATTTTACTACCGTGTCTTGCGTCGACCACCGTTCCTGTGAGTCTTGCTCCCCGCAGCCATAAACCCAAACACCAAGACCCGTCCAGAATCGGGGAGGCTTCCTATTGCTGGTTGTCCGGAACACGAGAACGTCGAATCCTCACAGAAATCGTGCAAATGCAGAGTGGTGCTGTCCACCACAGTGCGATATAGTATACAGGAGCCTCACATCTTTAGTACTGACATTCCTGCAAAATTCCCCACTATGAACATAGTCTAATTCACCACACAACCCTGTTCCAGCTATAAGCCTCACTATTAATGCCGTATAAACACCCTAGAAACCCCTTTCCCAACCCCTTTCAAGAACCCTTACAGTTATAGAAACGCCTTACGCCTTGAAGCAACACTTTGTTGAGGCCTCTGTATTACAACGCAATGGAGCCTCGTCTCACTCCTTCTCCTGAGTACAGAAGCGGAAAAATCCCACATTGACATGTGAAACGGGTTAGATATCGACGGTTTAGGGTTTGGGGTCTAGGAATGAAAAACTGGACTTTGAAGTAACCAGGGAGGAAAATGTATAGACTTTTATTTTATAGTGGTTCCTTAAAGGAACAGGTACCCCAAAAAAGTATTCAAGTATGGTACTCCAGAACCCAGAAAATTTACACTTTAAGACTGAGGGTGCTAGACCCAAACCGCAAGGCCAAAACCCTCCACCCGAAATCCGAAATCCTAAGCGCTTACTTGTCAGCCGAAACCCTTAATCGAAAATATTAGACCCCTGAGGCTCTCTTGACCCTTCAGCTTATGTAGCACCAAAAAACCTAAGACCCTAAAACTCTGAAGCCTAAAACCACAAACCCTGCAGCCGGAACGCATGGCACTGAACACGACCAAGGAAAAAGGCCCCCTCCTTGCTCGGAGGATCGGAGAAGTTAGCAACTGATATGGGGACTTCTTGGTAACTAGAGTACGGCTTTGGAATATATTACGGTATAGCTATGGTCAGGATCCCTAAAGAATTAACTACTAGTTGTGAAGGTCCATATAAGCCTATAAGTGTGGATGTATGTACAATAACACCAACTGGCATACTTCTTAACCTACCCATAACTTGGTTACTACTAAACCTTAGGCCCTAACCAAAGAGCCCAATACCCCTTGATCAAGGAACGTACCATCATTATGTCCTGATTTAAGGTATGATACTCCTTATTTAAGGGGTACCTGGCTCGTTTAAGAATGCGCGAACTAGGGCGACAAGTAACTACAACTGTAGTTACCGTAATGTATACGGACTTGTTCGTCGTCATCTCCATTGTCGACTTCAGACAGCATCCTGAACCACGACCGGGCATCCCACCACTCTTACCTTCATATCACCCTAAACCCTGAACCAGGCCGAGACCCTTCGAATCGTTAACAGGTCAGCCCTAAACCCGAAAAGTCCCACGCCCTAGACCTGGAACCCTAAACCCCAAACCTTGAGCCCTGAACATCCCTAAACCCTAACCCCAGACTCAGGCGTAAACCCTAAACCTTGGACCCTAAACCCCAACCCCCTAAACCCTAATGCCCTGCGAACTCGAAGCCGCTCTAACCTGAAAAGACCATCAGGGTCTTGGGCTCAGCGACTGTCATCGTCGTAGGGCTTAGGGCTCATCGGCGTTTAGGGTTTGGGTTCAGGGACTTTGAGTTCGGCGTTTAGGGTTTAGGGCCGGGGTTCAGGGTTTGGGAGTTAGCGTCTGGGGTTTAGGTTTCAGCATTTGGGGGTTTCGAGTTTGGGGTTCCAGCCAGGACACTGGACCAGCTGGCCGTTTAACTGCACCTCAAAGACGAACACCGAAGGCTTGCGGGCTTGGGCTATGCACTGAGTTCAGGTAAAGTGAACCCCGGAAAGTTGGAACATGGTTTTTGGAGGATTAATGCTGGGATCCCCTATACTTTACCTTAAGGCCATGAGGATATTGATGTTCCAACTTTCTGGCTTCTACTGTAGNTAAAGTGAACCCCGGAAAGTTGGAACATGGTTTTTGGAGGATTAATGCTGGGATCCCCTATACTTTACCTTAAGGCCATGAGGATATTGATGTTCCAACTTTCTGGCTTCT
Source organism: Symbiodinium sp. clade A Y106 (assembly GCA_003297005.1). Lineage (NCBI taxonomy): Eukaryota > Dinophyceae > Suessiales > Symbiodiniaceae > Symbiodinium > Symbiodinium sp. clade A. The sequence continues at coordinate 116,900 of BGNK01001509.1, read as the reverse complement.
ACTGTAGGTTTTCTGAACTCGAAGCAGGTTTCGAGATGTGCATTGCTGGGTTTCTCTCTGTCGGGGCAGGATACTACTCAACCCTAAACCCTACACCCTACACCCTAAACCCTAAACCCTAAACCCTAAGTGTGTGGGTTCGAAGAAGGGCCTCGGAGACCACGTGCAATGAATAAGCAGAAGCTGTGCGGGTACACAATAACCCAAAGAGCCCAATACCCCTTAATTAAGGAATATGGCTTAAATCATAATACGAAGCCCTATATAGATTAAGCCATATTCCTTAATTAAGGGGTATTGGGCTCTCTGGGAGTGTCTTCAGGAACCTAGACTGACCTAAATCCTCAATCCGAAAAAGGGAACCCTGAAACACCGAAGCCCCAGCCCCAGACCTCGTATAAAACCCGGGCAGCACCCTTCTGAAACTCTATAATGTAAAGTCCGCCCCCCCGATCCGTATTTGCAAAACCCGAAACTCTGAACCCTCTTGATTAAGGGTCCTAAGCCCTTAAAAGCCAACCCCACACCGCTGCACATGCGTCAAGTCTTCGAGCCCTATCTCGAAAGAGACAAACTCCTAAACTCTACGCGCTGAACTCGTTACTGTCAAATCTCCACCCTATGCCCCCTTCAGGGTCCAAGGTCTAGGGCCCAAACCCTAAACCCCAAACCCTAAACCCTAGAGCCCTAAACCCTGAACCCTAAGTTTGGGTTTAGGGCTGGCGCCTTGATGTGCACCTGCTGAGACTTTGAGCAGTGGCAGATCTCGGTGATGAACGCATTGCAGTGGATTTTGGATCCTTTCGGCTGCTTCGGGTTACGGCTTAGGGTTTGGGGCTTGGGTTTAGTGTTTGGGGCTTGGGGTTTGGGGTTGAGGGTTTAAGGTTTGGGGTTTAGGGTAAGGCCTAAGGACTCACATGTTCTTGCCTTCGGCCTAGCAGGCCATCCGATGTACCTGCTCATACCATTTGTTGCGTTTTTTTACTGTGTTCTTTGTTCAGGAGCTTAATTCAGGATAGTTTCCGTATCATGGTAGCTTAGACAAAGATCCTTTAAAACCCTAATCCCGCAAAGCGTACGCAGCGTACAACAACAGCACAGCTTACATATTTTCCAACACCTGCTGCCAAAATACGTTCCTGCCATAAGGCCGGACCCTCATAGACCCGCAATGTCCTACGGAAATCGCCCCGCATCCCTCAGCACATACTAAGAATAGACAGATGTGTACATGTTAATATATGTATATACATATATAGCTGTACACACATACATGTATTTATACATATATATATATATATACATGTGGCAAGGCCCTTTACGCTTTAATTGGTCAAGGTCTGTTTCTTCTCTATAATGTTACGGGCTAAAGGTTTACATTAAGGTCCTTTAATTATAGAATACCATAAGTCTTGACTCTTGTCGCTGTTAGCCACCGCAACGACGACAACGAAAGCGACGACGACGACGACGAAAACAGCCACGATGGCGACAACAGCGACGACGACGACAACAGCGACGACGACGACATCGACGACGACGACAGCGATGACGAAACGTTGCTCCGGTTTTACCGCAAGCACCAGCAGAAGTCGGGAAAAGGCTCTACACACACCCCATTATTGAAGAGTATGTTAAGGTGATGATACAGATTATGATTAAGGGACCTAGCCTTGAACCCACGGCTATTGAGAAAGAACTTACGACGATGCTGCACGTGATGATGACGTCTATATATGGGAATTAGCCTTAAACCAAAATCGTGTGCGCCTGGTACGCAAGCGAGCGCAGCGAGTTTGCTTTGACTAGTAATACATACATTTCTATATATATATATACATATATATATATGATATTAGATATCTCTATAAATATATATATATGCAAGCAAGATCACAAACTGCAACAGGTGTTGCGTGTTGATTAGCAGATTCTTTGAACATCAGCCTCTTCCTCGTTCTGCTTGAGGATAGCAACAAGACTGGCCTGCTCCTTCTCGACCGTGGGCGCCTGCACGCATAAGCCAGATTAGTTGAACTACATTAACACCAATACTCCAACATGTAGTTCATCTAATCTGGACTAGCGAAAAAGTGTCAAACCAGAGTCTTCCCGTGGATGCAAACCGCAGGCCGACCTCACCTTGCATTCGGTGAGTCCACTCGTCTGATGTGTTCTCCTTGCCTGCACAATGTACTCTTACGCTCAAAGGTCTACTCGACACAATCAGACGTGACCTCGTGGCTTCAAGCCAATAGTAGCCAATTGCATGCCACGTGTGGGCTCAACTGAAACCGACCGGGCAAGTGCAGGGAGCACGGGACCTCCTCTGAATGCACATGGGTTCGGACGTCATGTCCTGATAAGGCTGCGAAAAGAGGCATGTGGTGGCATGGTTATCACTCGGAGAGCATGACAGGTGTGACAACCCGCTGCTGCTGACGCCTACACCAAAAGCAAACCTGCGAAACCGGCAGACAAGCACTGTCACTCTGAAGATCGGCCTCCAGATTGAAGTCGGAGATCGCAGATGATGCCTGGGATGTGCAGGATTCAATACAATTTCTATGGGTTTGGATCACGGACTCGGGCTTGGGAAACCTGTCCCCCCAACCCGAAGCCTGTTCTCTTCGCTTGTTTTCTTGGTCCCTCGCCAACGAGGAATGTACAAGCCCGTCGGACACCCATCACGGCCGCTGACTCACCACTGCTGCGACGTGGAGGCTCAGCAGGTTCGGGCACGCCACCGCCTGCCACTGTGTCAGTGCCACCAGCCGGATCCGTTGTGCCACTGCTGGCCGAGCCGTTGGAGGCGTTGTGCCAGCCGAGCCACCAGCCCAAGCCATGGAGCCAGTGCCCTGTGGTGGAAATACAAAGAGCGCCCTTAGCACGAGCCGCTGCCACCGCCACAGCCGCAGTGCCACCTTCGCTGGACGCAGCACTCGTCATAGCCGCAGTGCCACCTTTGATGGCCCGAGCCTTGCCAGTGCCTTTCCAGCTTTGCTCGCCGCCGCCGGAGCCACAGTGCCATCTTTGCTTGTTTTAGTCGGCGAAGCCACAAAGCCAGCCGGAGCCGCCCTGGCACTGCCTGCCCCGGAACGAAGCTCCTGGGTTTGTCTGTTGAGCTCCTCGTTCTCTCGCTCCAATTCCTCGACTGTGTCACGGAGGTCGTTCCCCATGCGTGCGCCAGTCTCCACCGCATCTGTCTGTCAAGCGGTCCCGTCTCTCATTTGCTTCCTGTAGCAGAGGCTGGGGTTGAAGGTTTTGGGTGTAATATGTACGGAGTTTAGGGTTGTGTAATTAACAACGGTCTTTCGGCGGTCCGCCGAAGCGGTCACCGCCACCGCCAGCACCAGAGACAGCTGCATGGACGCGGCACGCCTAAACCCTAAGTAGGGCCGGACCTGTTCCTTTCTGTTATGATATGAACTTGATGCCTCAGTGCCTGAAGCCCGGCTGTTTGGAGCCGTGACTCCGATGGCTCCTGAAGCTCGCTGTCCGAGCCATGAATGCTGGGTAGCTGCTAAGCTTGGGACCCATGCAATGGACCCGAACCTGAGTCCGAAATCTCGAGCTTCCAGCCATCCAAAGCCAAGCCAGTCAACACACCCTAACGAAACAGTAGCAACATCCTCGCAGAAGCTCCCGAAGCGATGCCCCGAAGAAGTTATCAGACTATCAGGCCTTTGAATCAGAACTGTCCTAGAAATCAACAACGACAACAGTATGAAAGCCAGGTTTCTCAAGACGGAAGCCGGGTTTTTGGATGCCAGGACTCCCACAACTATTTACCCATTCCCACGGCATTGGTATGGTACTAGTATGGTTGTTGGAAGGGTTTAGAGTTTAGGGTTAAGGGCAACTTGGAGGCACTTCAGAGAGACCTCGTTCAAAGAGGGTTTAGCGTTCTAAAGTGGGTGCCAGATTTGGAATTGGAATAATTCACTACTACTAAAGTCCGGTCTTTGCAACACGAACTTAAATCAGTTCTGGGAAGCCGGGGGTTAGTCCGGGGGAGAGGGTTCAGAGAATTGCCGATATGCTGTCGAGGTACGCAGGCACCACCGGCAGCGCCGACGAAGACCCAGGCGGCCGCCGCTTCACCTGACCGTGGGAGATTTCGCAGCGCCAACTCCCCCAAAAGCATGAAGCTGAAGCCATGTCTGCAGTGCATCAACATCCGAATCCACGCGTCCCTGTTATATCCCTTTGCATCCCACTCAGCCCGCCTCTGCCGCACTGTTGAGGCTGCATCATCCGGCAATCTCCTCCAAAATGGATTTAAGTTCTTGACCTACCAAAACCTCGGCCTCCCCTCCCGCATACCTCAGCACTTTGTCCAGTGCTGCAACCTCGGTATTTTCGGCCACCTTTGTGCTCTCCCCACCTCAGCTTCTCGCATCCCTCACCTCGGCACTTTTATGCAGTGCTGCCCTCCTCCATCTCATTGGTTACGCTGTCACTTGCTCCCCTCTCTCTCTCTCTCTCTGTCTCTTGCTTGCTCTCTCTCTCTCTCTCCCCTCAACACTCCCCCATCCCTCGTCTCAGCACTTCGTGCAGTGCTGTCACCTTCACCTGACCCCATTGTCCATCTCTGCCCTCAGCAGTTCGTGCGATGCTGTAATTTTGTCACCTCCCCCCTCCCCGCATCCCTCATCTCAGCACTTTGTGCAATGCTATTCCCTCCCCGCTTCCCTTTTTCCTACGAAAGCACTTTGTGCAATGCTATCGTCACCACCCTCCCTCCGGCTCTCCCACCTCAGCACTTGTGCAGTGCTCTCAGCACGTGCAGTGCGCTATCACCACCCTCCCTCCCCCTCTCTCATATCAGCACTTGTGCAGTGCTTACCCCTCCATCATTTGTGCGGTGCTGTCGCCACCCCCTCACCCCGCCCCTCACCTCAGCACTTTTGAATCCCTGTGCCCGCCCGGCTTTCCTCATCTGCGTCGTCGTCGAGCTCAAACCCGGCCAGCCACACGACATGGGGTTTGTTTTGGGGTTAGATTTCAGGGCTTAGGGTTTAGGAGTTTAAGGTATTAGGGCATCAAGTGTTCTGGCGAGGACCTGGGTTTTAAGGTTTCGATTCTCACACTCGCTCGCAGCAGGCAAGGCTCCTCAGGGTTCATGGTTTAAGGTCCTGGGTGTGATCAGTGGTGAATGGTGTTTCTTTCAGGTAGTGACTACTTAGAGCCAAGAATGAGCTGCTCCAGAATAACAGTTTCCAAGCCTCCAACACCAACTTGGAGTGTAAAACGTTGACTCTGGATTCAAAGATTAGGAAAATTTAGAGGCTTCTTGAGTTTCCAAAACCAACGGCTTGGCCTATTTAGCCCATTTAAATTTTAAAGAGTGTGAAGAGTGCAAAAAAATTAAGGGCATTAAGTTTTTTTAAAACAACAAATAAACTTTAAATGGCTAGATAGTCTAGTACCAATCTCTGCGGCAAGGAACTATAAGAACCAAGCCGAATGCAAAATAAAGCATGAAGGTCCTACGTACATACATATATATATATGTATGCATGTAAAACATATGTATGTAGATACATATGCACTATGTAAACATGTAAGTTTTTGGGCTTGGGGCCGAACTCAAATATGGAAGCCCCGCACTATATCAACAAGAAGAAGCCACACATCGATCGAAAGCTATTCGGCCATGCGCCAGGACTTCCAACAAGGCTCTTGGAAACTTCAAGGAGCAACTCGTGCACTCAAGGTTCGAAGACCGTGATGGTCGACGTAATCATTCAGATAGGTGTGGACCTGGCTGAATCGGGCACTAGGGCATGGAGTTGTTGGATCTATGCCCCAAACCCTAAACCCTGAACCGTTCCCAGCTTTCGGAGTGTGCAGCCGTAAGCGCTTTGTGATTCGGGTGAGACTCAGGCTTCGCATTTCACGGCCCTGGGTCTATACCTGCGAAAACCTGCAGAATAGTAGTTTCTGCCTCCTTCATCTGTAGGGCGTCTGACTTCTTCCATCGGGTGTACGGTTTGGCATGTTTTTGATGCTTACAGGCGGGCTTCTCGGAGCTTTGGGCCTGGGATGAGATGGGAGGCTGAATAGCTAGACTAGCATAAAGTGTGGCTATTGGGTCCATAGTCGTATCACCGTACAGATAGTATAGACGCCAAACCCTAAGCCCTAAACCCTAAATAGGGACTACAAGGATGCTTCTATGGCAAGCTACTCCCACCCCCATTTTACGTGTAGCACCTGAAGTACATGGAGGTTCGTGACCCGACTGAGGCCCAGAGCTCGGAGTTCTCAACCCACCGCTCCCAGGCTCAAAAGAAGGACTCTACTAAGCTCGAAGGCCCTAAACCCTAAACCCTAAACCCTCCTCAACCCTAAACCCTACACCCTAAACCCTAAACCCTAACATGAATTGCTAAGAGTGTAGCTGGCCTACTAAGCTCCAAGGCGCTAAAAAGCCATGCGACATAGGCTATTGGTTTCAGAGCTAAGGGCTTTAGGGTTTAGGGTTTGGGGTTTGGGAGTTTCCGAAAATAGGGGACCCTAATATAGTACCCTAAATAGTAGGATCCTTATTATAAGGACGCCAAAATAAGGTATCCCTATTTTCGGAAAACTACCGTTTAGGGTTCAGAGTTCAGGGTGGCTGGGGTGGACGGGTTCAGAGTTCGGGCTTCCGGCTCAGGCATTTAGGGCTCAAGCCTCCAGCTGAACCCAAGTGCGTGTGTGACGAGGATACCCGGCCCCCCAAAAAAAAACAAGCCTCAAACCTGAATCCAAACCTAGAGCCAATAATCCACCTTAATCCTAACCCCCATACAGTACTTTCTGCAACCCTGACCAATCCACAAAGAGCAGTTATAGATCCCTGTTGAACCCTTGCAACACCATATACAGCTACCTCTAGCACTACAGAGCCCTTGCCAAACTCTTCTGAAAATATACGAATCCTTACAAACCCTGTAGAACTGTTATCAAGAACCCTAACTTCTAGAACCCCAAGGAGCCTAAAACCCAAGAGACATGCCGGCCTCTTGCGCGTCTGGCTTGGAATGCCAGCTCTCATCGTCATCTTTGACCCATGGAAAGATCTTTCCTGAGTGGGGTTCCTTTAAATAAGTGCCGTCAAGGCAGAATTCTTTCAAGATGCCAAGGAGGTTTCATGGATTCAGTGTTGAGGATGTCGGGTTGAAGGTTCAGGGGCGAGGATCGTCATCTTAGGTCCATCGTAAGTTCTTGTCCGAGCTAGGAGGGGTCATGGTTCGGGTGTGGGGGGCTTAGGGCGTGGGATCCTCCTCTTCGGGCATTGGAAAAGCCTTTCCTGAGCACGGGGTGATGCTTGGAAAATGAGCTGCGAATTCTCGAGGGTTGATTGCAGAGGCCTACTTTGCTTAGTCGAGGGTTAAGAGTTTAGGCTTGAGGGCTCAGAGCTTACGGTCTAGGGCGTAAGCCATAAATTCTCAACCCTGATAACCTCTACCCAGAGAGCCCAATACCCCTTAATTAAGGAATATGGCTTAAATTATATAGGGCTTCATATTATGATTTAAGCTATATTCCTTAATTAAGGGGGCATTGGGCTCTCTGGGTATCTCCCAGCCTCTACGATGCCAAACTCTGAGCTCCTGAGCCTGAGCTCGAAACACAGCAACCCTCAAAGACCTTGCACGTGCAGCCCTTCTCTGCCAGGTTCCTGAATGTCCTCTCCATAGTGAGGGTGCCCGTTTTCCCAAAAATTCAGTTCTAGTTAGGAAAAGCCATCAAAAAACAGGGCAAACGGTACGAAGCATGGCACAGGGACGTTGAAACTTTAAACTGCAAGCCTAAACACGTATAGACTCCTCAAGGGATCAGTTAAGAGAGAGGTATCCTCAAAGGCCCCCTATACCAAACACTTTTTGACACCCTTACATCATAGGGAGCCGTAAGGGGGAGTAGGGGAGAGGGGGGTAGGGACTATACTTCCTTAAATAAGCCTTATTAAGTCCTTCTTAACCCCTTTGCTGGTTCCTGTGGCAGGGCAACCACTCCGACTTCACCGTACATCCATCCCGCACCCCAGCAAAGCCCAAACCTCACACAATTCCCTAATACCCGATACTCTAGCTATAGAATATTCGCCTCGGCCCCGGCGATTCCTAAACGACCCCCACCCGCACCCTGAAAAGTCCGCCTCCCCTCCCCCCGTCCTCTGTAGGACCCCCCTCCCCCCTACCCCCCTAAGGGTCCTTATGATTACAGTAACCTTCGAAGGAACCTTTAAAGGAGTCCTTGACGGAACCCTTTATCACAACCCTAAAACGATCCCCTAACGTTCCTTCTTCGCCGAGGCTCCATGGCTCGAGATGCCGTTGATCCAACGTGGGCTGTGCAGCGAGAGACCTCGGCTCGGTTTGGGTTTAGGGCTGAGGGTTCAGGGTTCAGGGTTCAGGGTTTAGGGTTTAGGGTTTAGGGTTCAACGTTAGAATATACTTTGAGGGTGTTCTTGTGGGATGTTCGTAAGAGCCCAAGAGCTCAGACAAGGGGCCTCCTTAATTAAGGAGTATTGGGCTCTCTGGGTAGGACCTGGCTTTCATAGGGAGTCGGGTCTTTGGGTCAAAGGTTCCCGGGCTTGGCTCAAACGTTTCATACCCCCGCCTTACCCAAAAATCCCGACAGCCATGAAAGAAAGCCCTTTGAGCCCGAAAAGGCTTTAAGACTTTAAGCCCTAAGCCCTGAACCGTGAACCCTAAACCCTAAACCCCAAATTTTATGGAAGCCCTGCAGCCGTAAGTACAGTAGGTTCCCATAAGTTACTTGCAAGGTTCGCTGCGTAGGGTTTAGGGTTTAGGAGTTTAGGGTTCAGGGTTTAGGGTTTAGGGGTTTAGGGGTTTAGGGGTTTAGGGGTTTAGGGGTTTAGGGGTTTAGGGGTTTAGGGTTTAGGGGTTTAGGGGTTTAGGGATTTAAGGGGTTTAGGGTTTAGGGTTTACCAAGGCACATGATGATTGAAGGTCCGAGACCCTACTAGGGTGTAAGTAGGGGCCCCACTTAGAGTCGTGGATTTAGGCGTGCTCCCGAGCCATGCACCATGCACCATGGACCCAAAGCCCAAGCACTGAACCTCAAAACCCACATGAAAAACCCAACCAGAACCCCATCCCACACAAAAGAAGAAGACAAGCCCTAAATCCTGAAGACAGCCCTCTATAAAGGCTAAACTCTAAGCCCCTTAACCCTCAACCCTAAACCCATTATATAACCCTAAACCCTAAAACCCTAAAACCCTAAACTATAACCTCAAAACCTCAACCATCTGAGCCCCACTAAAAAGCTCCAAGGGCCGCTGTAGCTCATCTGAGGGGTCCATGTCCCTCCTGCTTGCTCCAGCAGGAGGTGGGGTTTAGGGTTTGGGGTTGAAGGTTTAGGGTTTAGGGTTAGGGTTTAAGGTTAGGGGTGTAGGGTTTCGGGTTTAGGGTTCAGGGTTTAGGGTTTAAGGTTTAGGGTCTAGGCTTAAGGGTGTCGGGTTTAGGGTGCCGGGATTGGGGCTGACAGGATTTGAAAGTCGGAACAAGATTTTGAGGTGTTTTGTAGCGAAAACTTGATGCACACAATAAGGCGATCCTGATACGAATTACTCATGCTTCTTTACTAAATACTTATATGACCAAGGGACTTTCTGATAACCGCTCATGGAGTTTAGGAGTTTTTCTTGAACGACCCCTTTACTTAGCAAGAAGGCTGCGGGAAAGGGTATGGGTGATGACCCCAATGAGGGTATACTTAACCCTCCTGTTATTGTGTCCCATGATTCTTCAAGTACGGTCTGGGATCTTTCCAGAATCCAAAACTGACTTGGGGCTAAGGGCTGAATGCTGAGGGCATTGTAGAGTTGGGGCATAAAATTTTGCTGCTCCGAAAAACTGTTGGCCCCACCAACACGGGAACAAGCCACGAAATGCGAACGAGACATCATATATGTGAGCCGTTCTACAAGCGGATGTCGGGTCCAGGGCTTGGGGTTTAGGATGTGGGTTCTCCGAAGCTCAAAACATATAGGGCCAATGTAGGGTTTAGGGGTATTTAGGGTCCAGGGTTTTGGGATGTGCTCAGCACTTTCTTTTGATGGTTGCCTTGCGACGACTACGCCGCAGGGTAGGTGCTTACCATCACAGCCTGGCACGGGGGCGAGAGGCAGAACACTCCTGATCGTGATGTGCTCCTGGGCTCTTGTCAAGGGACTTAGTTTAAGTTACCATTATAGGGATCTATAGTAAGTCGTACGGTTTTCTTATTATGTTAACTTAAATCAAATCCTTTCACAAAGAGCTCAGGCTCCCAGCCGATCGTGCTGCTGATGGACGCGGCGTGTTTTCGGAGCGACTGGGAGGTCACTCCTTTGGAGATGCTATCCGCTCTTTGGCTGAAGCCTTTCTCATCTGCCACTACGAGACGATGGGTCTGCTCGAGGGGGATGGTACCAGACGCATCCGCAATACCCAGCTCCTCTAGGGGCCTTAATAATTGGAATAGGGTTTTGGGGGCCCATTATACTATATTCATAACAATAAGGAACCCCAAAAATAGTATAGGAAATTATTAAGGCCCCTATATATTCCATCATGAGCTTTTCCAATTCATTGAACGTGGCGCTGATGGTCGCCGGACTGGACGCGACAGCCTCGATCGCAGAGCGGGTCCTCAGCTTGGAAACCAGGGTTTAGGTTTAGGGGTTTAGGGTTTAGGGTTTAGGGCTTAGGGGTTTAGGGGTTTAGGGGTTTAGGGGTTTAGGGCTATTAGGGTTTAGGGGTTTAGGGGTTTAGGGGTTTAGGGGTTTAGGGTTTCGGGGTCTTGCCAACCTGTTGAGCCTCAATACGATGGCCGAGGAGACTTCTTCGTGCACAACCCCGTATAGAACCTTTCTTTGTTAATCTTACCTTTGGTTAGCAGGGATGGGGGAATGGGGTACAATTATAACTACGATTACTACCATTCTTCCATTCCCTACTAACCAAAGGTAGGTACTTCAGCTGAACCCTATAATGTAGGGGGCCTAGCAATTACAATAGGGTTTGAGCTCCTTTATAATTTAGATGTAATCAGGAACCCTAAGGAATTAATTCCTAAACCCCTAAATCCCTTAAAATCTAAAGCCTTAACCACCGAGTTCCCAAACCCCTAACTCCCCTAAAATCTAAAGCCCTATCCACCGTAGTTCCTAACCCCTAAACCCCCCAAAACCCTCAACCCTCCACCACCCCTAAAGCCCTACGCCCCTGCAAGGTTCGGCAACCTAGCCCATAGTTGAGATAGTATTAATTATTAACACTTAGATGTCTATTCCTTCTTGGGTTTAAGGTTTAGGGTTCAGGGTTTAGGGTTTGGGGTATTAACGCTTGGGTTTAAGTAACCATAAACATGAAAACTGTTACCCAACTATGACAAAGGCAAGTCGGTCCGACGGCGTTCAGCTTGTCAAACACCTGGTCGGGGCTCTCTGGTATTGGGGTTTGTATAGGTTTTAGGGTTTAGGGTTTTGGGTGCAAGGAATCGGGTTGAGCGCTTGAGATGTGGCTTGGGAGTGCTGTTGCTTACGTGTCTTGGGGTTGAGTGTAGAATAAGGCTTTAGGATAGATGAATCTGTGGTTTAGGGCTTGCACCTTGCATAGGGGTTGCATATTTCTATTTCTTTGATAAGTTCTCGAGTTACCATCCCTAATCCCTAAACCTTCAACCTAGTAAACCGATACCCTAAACCCTGAACCCTAGAGGGTATGGAACCTACCCTCTTACAGCCCAGGTCTTCCTATCTGCTGCTCTCCAAAGAAAGAGTCTAAACCCCAGCCGAAAACCCTCAAACCCTCTAGTACCCTTGACGGAATCTCAAAGGACTCCTGACAGCCTGACCTCAAAGCCCTGAAGCCCAAACCTTTAAACCCCGAAATCGAAACCCTGAGCCCTCACCTTAAACCCCCAAGCCGCAAGCCCATCAATCCTTGATCCTTAAACCCCAAAGCCCTGAACCTTAAAACCCTCTAAACCCTTAAACCACTAAAACCCTCTATACCCTTAAACCACTACGCCCCGAACCCTGCAAACCCTCTAAACCCTTAAACCACTATGCCCCGAACCCTTAAAACCCTCTAAACCCTTAAACCACTAAGCCCCGAACCCTTAAAACCCTCTAAACCTTAAACCCCCAAGTCCTGAAACTAACCTAAGACCTACACCCTAAACCCTAAACCCTAAACCCTACACCCAAACCCCTAGAACCCTATAGTACCCTTGTAGTAACCCTAAAAGATCCCTTAAAGGAACCCTTATTATCGTACCTAGCCTCTAAAGGCCACCTGAAACCCCCCCAAGAAAGGAACCTCGGCGCCGATTCCCAGCTCCTGCTTAGGGTTTAGGGTTTAGGGTTTGGCTCGGAGCAGAAAGTCTTTAGGTTCGGGTTTCGGCCTTTTTGCTACGGCTTCAGGGTTTAGGGCTTGGGGTTTAGAGCTTATAGCTCAGAAGTTTGAGCTTTGCTTTTGAGCAGCTTTTTCAAGCCGCAAGGTTTAGGGTTGAGGGTTCCCAGAGCCTCCAAAACCCCTTAATTAAGGAATATACCTTAGATCATAATAGGATTCCTTATATGATTTAAGGTATATTCCGTAATTAAAGGGTTTTGGAGTCTCTGGGTTTAGGCTGTAGGGGTGACGGTTGAGAGTTAAGGGTGTAGGGTGTGTGCGGTGCAGGGTTACTGGCTTGAGAAAGAAAGGGGCATAAGAAAGGACGCTGGCGAACCTACGTGGATCCTACGAAATCTGTGAAACCCTAGGCCCTAAACCCTAAACCCTAAACCCTTAAACCCTTAAACCCTAAACCCTAAACCCTTAAACCCTAAGCCCTCCAACCCTAAAACCCTAAAACCCTAAATCCTAAACCGTGCCTCGAATCAGAAGCTAAGGCCCTGAGAAGGCGGTAATAGACTTTGTAGGGCGTACTTGGAGGTTCATGGGTAGCTATAAGTGGGGGGTATGGGGTTCCTTTAACGGTAATATAGGGTTTATGCGTAGTTATAAGTGGGGGTTCAAGTCCCTTAATAGGAGTTATAGTTATAGTTACCCCACTTATAACTCCACTTATGGCTACCCATGAATCTGAAAGTAAACCCTTGAACCAGGGCAGATACCCTGGAACCCACAGGCAAACCACTGGCATCGGATTTAGCACTCAAGGGCAGAGAAGCGAAGCCCTAGACCCTAAACCCTAAGCCCGAACCCTCAAAACAACCCTTTCAGGGAACCCTGAACCATCATCATAAATCCCATATAGGAGGTCGCAGGTGCGCAAAAAACCTGGAGACTTGACGCATGCGAAATGTTTTTCGCTCGGGTTTTGGGCACTTTGTGTTCGGAACTCCTTGACTAAGTTGACAACCAGAGAATTAGGAAAGCATGGGGTAGTGTCGAAACATCCACTAAAACCGTTGTCTGTGCACATACGATGATACTTCTTGAAAAAATCTGGAAATCAGAACAGCAGGAAGAATCATGAAATGTCAGCCATAGCCTGGATGAAATCTTGCGTTAGCGGCAGTTGGTACCTCCACACGAACTCAGAGAGGTATCTGAAAGGGATCTGGATTGGCCTCGCATGGGAAGACGAGGGAAGTGGGACGTCTGCCGCCATCAGTCTATGCCCCGAGTCCCAGCCACATGATATCATATGTGCCGTTGGCTTTTTGAGCAGAAGAGGTCTGGGTGGTCGATATCACAGTTGGCGAATGGATGCTCTGAGGAAAGGACGAGGTCTGCGTGGACGTTATCATAGTTGGCCCATGGATGCTCACGGTTGACCTACAGATGCTNTCACAGTTGGCGAATGGATGCTCTGAGGAAAGGACGAGGTCTGCGTGGACGTTATCATAGTTGGCCCATGGATGCTCACGGTTGACCTACAGATGCTACGGGGAACGGATTCTGGACTGGGGAACGATGAGGTCTGGATGGACGTTGTTTTGGTTTTGGCCCTTGGACGCTCTGGAAAACGGATGAGGCCTGGATGGGGACGGTTGACCCATAGATGCTCTGGGGAAAGGATGAGGCCTGGGTGGGATAACGTCACGGTTGGGGAAAGGAGGATGAGGGACCCATGGATGCTTTGGGGGACCGATGATGTCTGGGTGGACGTTATCATGGTTTTGGCCCATGGATGCACTGGGGAACGGATGAGGTCTGGATGGACGTTACCATGGTTTTGGCCCATGGATGCTCTGGGGAACGGATGAGGCCTGGGTAGAGTTATATGGTTTTCCCATAGATGCTCCTGGGCAAGCAGTAAACTACCAGGTTTTNTGGTTTTGGCCCATGGATGCTCTGGGGAACGGATGAGGCCTGGGTAGAGTTATATGGTTTTCCCATAGATGCTCCTGGGCAAGCAGTAAACTACCAGGTTTTTTAGGTGCCTGCTTCCTTATAGGAGCCCTCAAAGGAACCCTAAATTTTTGCTACAGAAGCCCTGAAAGGAACCCTTCAAGGAACCCCAAATAACCCTAAACCCTAAACTCTACTTAAAGGTTCATGGGTAGTTATAAGTAGGGCTATAAGTAGGGTAACTACAGTTATAAGCCCTATTGGGGGACTTATGACCCAACTTATAACTTATAACTACGCATGAACCTCCAAGTAACGTCTCCTGGAGGCTTTGCAGGAGCTGAATTCCGGCCCAGCCCGCACCTCGCCATGCCGAAAACAAGTTGAAGCGAAACCGGGCCTCAAAGATCCCTTAAGGGATCTATAAGGGGTAGTTTAAGGGATCTATAAGGCTAAGGGATCCTTTAGGCTTTTTTAGGGGCTTTAAGGGGTTTCCCTTAAACTTAAAGGAACCCTTGAAGGAACCCTAAACCCTTGTTGCAGCAATCCTTTAAAAATCCCTTCAAGGAACCCTTACAGGAACCCTAAACCCGCAGTCTACCCTAAGCCCTATTTAAAACTACGCCCCAAAGATCCCTGAAAAGGCATGAAGGGGAGTCGGTTTGGGGTTTCGGGTGTCGGTTGGAGCTCTAGGCCTCAGACTTTCTTGCAGGTTCATGGGTAGTTTTCCGTAACCCTCATGTGGACCCCTGATTAACGAAGCCACCTCTCCTTAAGAGCCTTGATCGTCGAATCCCATTTGTAATTGGAGGTTTGCATTATTCCAAGACCTTCCAAAATCCCTTAATTAAGGAATCTACCTTAAGTTATAGTAGGATACCTAATATGAACTCAGACATATCCCTTAATTAAGGGATTTTGGAAGGTCTGGGTTCTCCAAACTCATTGTCTCCCGCTACTGCCCTACGTCCCCTATGTCTAGCTTCGGGAAGCTCCTTCCGCCGGGTTTTCAAATGTGGAGAATTCTGGAAATTACTTGGAGGTTCATGGGTAGTTATAAATGGGGTTATAAGTCCCCTAATAGGAGTTATAGTTATAGTTATGCTACTTATAACTCCACTTATAGTTACCCATGAACCTCCAAGTAGCACTTTAGAGTTTAAGGTTTGGGGTTTTGGGTCTAGGGAGTAGGGCTTAGGGCTGTTTACGTTGTTTATGGTGTAGGGCTTAGTTGCTGAAATGCCGGACCGAACCGTAAACTTTGCACTATGGCCGGCCTGGTATAGGTGACCAAGCGAAGTCTCCCGATGGTAACTGTGGACCCAAGACCCTCTGAGGAAAACGGCAACTGAAGCCCTAAACCATCCTGAACGCGAAACTGCATGTCCTAAACTCTGAAAGCTCTCGGCAGAGCCGAGACGCCGATGATGGCGACCCTCGTTTCTGCTTCCGCCATGGCGAGAGGAGCAGGAGCTCTATTGGGCTTAGCAGGGTTGCTAATATAGTGGCCCCTTTTATAATTAGGGTTTGGGGCCCCCTTCTAGTATAAGTATAGTAAGGAACGCAAAGGAATGTTATTGGTAATTATTTAGGCTTCTATATTACACTGTCTTAAAAGGGTCGCTGTACGGATTTTCGCAGCATCTTAAACATGATTCCTTTTAGGGTAATATCAAGACCTTCGTGGTCTTCCTTCGTAAGGGAATTCTATGAAAGTTTTTGCATGGCCTTGAACAAGTCTTTACTGGGTTCGATGAGACTTTTACATGGTCTTTCAAGCGGTCGATGTGGCCTTGTCGTGATGCTTTAGCGGGTTAAGGGCCTTAGATTCCAACGGCCGTGGGTTTACTGAAGTGGGGCTTGAAAGTTAAGCGTTGGGAGACTTGAGATGTTAAGAGCTTGGCGTGGTTTGATGGACGTAAGTTCTTTAGGACTCCATGCAATTCATGACGTTTGAACAAAACTGTTCGTGCTGTCTTTTGGGCACCCGTTAGCTTCCGCCGGCCGAACGCGGCAGACAGGTTAAACCTACATCCCAGGTCCTAAATCACGTCCGGGTTGCGAGGCAATGAGCAAGGTCCTGGAAGCTTACGGTTTGGGGTTTAGGGTTTAAGGAATTAGGGGATGTATAAAGCCGGGATCAGATGGCACTGGCCTGGAATCTTCTCATGAACCTGTATCGCCTTGAACCCGAACCTTGAACATTACAATAATGTAGTACAAACCCACTGTAAATCTAAACACGAACTACCGCCGTCAGTTTGGCAGCGCTGTCAACCAGCTTTGCCCCCAAATAACATCAACCAAAGATAGCACCACAAGCAAGTGTGTGGCTCCAATCATTGAAGACAACCATGATAGTATGAAAAACGAACGAACAAATGAACAACAAGGAGGCTTCGGGGGCAAACTATGTGTTAGTCACTTAAAAAACGAAAGTTACGAAAGGGCGCAGAAGCATCAGTGCACACTCTAAAGATCCAGTGCGCAAGCGCAAGTACACATCCATGTATGAATATATGAATGAATATGAATGAATATATACACTGAAGCCAAGGGCCACCAATGAACCGCAGCCGAGACCCGAACTCTCGGGCGCATTGCCGAAGCAGCGGAGGGCCGACTCACAGCAAATTGCAAATTGGCATCCAAAAGGCTGAGGTAATGACAGGGTTGAGGGTGTGGGATTTAGCGCGTAGGGTTACGGTGTACGATGACAGGCCGGCAGCAAGACTGTGTGTTTGTTTTCCAGCAGCTCTGGAAACAGATAGTACACTCGCGAACCCGCGGTGCTCGGAGCGATTCGACACTTGGATGAGCTCAGGCGTGCTTTTGTTGCTCGCAGGCTTGCAGACCGTGCATCATGGGAGTTGAGAACATTATGGTCGGGGGTGGCTGAAATCATTGCATCCGCCAGTTCGCAACAGTTCCGCAAGCACGCCACCGTTGTGCGAAGTTTCCCATGTTGGGGCATGCTGCGTGTTCCAAATGTTCGCCGTGAGCTCGCCACACCACATATCAGTTGTAGACCCTTATCGGAGATAAAATAAAAATAAAACCATGATCCCACAAAAGCTCACGCTTCACGTTTCCTTGGACAAGCATGGCCCCAATAGACTGGGCAAGAAGCCCGCCAATTGAGAGCTAGGACCGTTAGGACTGAGGATGGAAGGCTCAAAAGTAAAGCGTTTACGGTCTAGGGGGTTCGGGGGATTGATCAGATCACGCCCGGGATGGGGAGTAAATGACTTCATTAAGTGTTGGCGGTGAGGATTTACAAGCCAGCGTTTTGGGGGCTACAGTTGCTTTGCAGGACATGGCACCCTGGCATCTAAGAGAAGTCCGAGGGGTAAACCCCGAATTTGTGATTTTTGGAGATAGTATAGTGCCTAAATAAGTGCCAATGCATACCAATACAATTTTGGGGTTCCCCATGATACTTACAGTATGATATACCGCCAAGCCCAATGCTAATTGTTAAGGCCCCTAAATCACGTAACTCTGCGCTGCAAGGTTGAGGGGGTGAACTTCTCGTGATGCTCGCCTTGTGGGGTGGAAAGTGATATCTCCCTTGCTGGCACTTCAGGGATCTTTGTCGTCGATAGTAATCAGCTCATGCTGTGGCTGGCAAGGTCATGTTCCTGTAGAACCTGGGTTACGAGTACCGCCCAACTAGCATATCCCAGGACGACCAACTCACAAGCCACCATTTCGACTGACGAGAGAGAAATGCGACATTTCAGGACTTCTGCGTCTTTAGGCCAAGTTCCTATGGTCGTGAAATCATGTAGGAACTATACTGTTCCAAGGGGCCCCATCATGCCGGTGACTGATGTAGATGGCGAGGTGCTGTCTCCGATAGGAAAACTGTTGTGCTACAAAGAATCTCACCACTCTGATGAACACCCTAGTCTTTGGTGCTCGAAACAACACCAACAAACTCCAAACAACACCAACAAACTGTGGAAGGCGCGTGGCACTTCTCATTGCCGGCTTGAAGAAGCCCCTCAACCCTAGAAACACATGAGCGACGACAGCCACAACAATAGCAACAACATCATTGCCCTCTCGCAACCATGATGCACAGGTCAAAGTCCTGCTCCTCACCGTCGTCAGCACACATTTGTGCCGGCGGTGGGAAGGATTGACTCTCATCCGCATCTTTTGCTTTATCATGCGGAGAGCGATCAACCAGGATCCCTTCTCGTAAACCGCTTACAGCGCGAAGATGGACCCCAATTGGAATACTACCCAAACGGAAATCCAAAACCCGCAACCCCAAACCCGAAACCTCTAAACCATAAACGCCAGACGGCGACATACACACCTGAACACAGAATGCCCTGAAACCTACTACCCTATAAAACTCCACGTACCTTTAACCCCGATTGATATACCTCCTTCTCTTAGTAAAGATTATTCGAGATCTTGATATGAAAGCCTTTGCATAGGAGTAGTACTAAACTCAAACCCCAAACCTCCAAAGCCCCAAACCCCTACAACTCTAACGGCTAGCTACACCCTTAACCCTACTAAACCCCGAAGCCTGAAACTCTAAACCCTACAGCCTAAGACTTCATCAATGCTTAGGCGCCCTTAGAACCATAATAAAACACAGCAAAAAACCTGAGAACACCAAAAGATAGAGAAGCGCAGGGTTCATAATTGAAACAAATCCCTTACATGATCCCACCATGGTCATGTACCTACCCTAGGGTTTAGGGCTCAGGGGTCTCAATGCTTAGAGTCGGGCTTTGTTTGCGTCATATGATAAGATAACTAGAATCAAGAACTCTACAGAACGATACTGGTGATCATTCAGGCTTCTGTCTTACTCCCTTGTGAGACTCCAGTTGCGTTTACGGCTGTTTGGACAAGAAGGCAGTACTGAGAAGAGCGCACGCGACGTTTGAAATTTTGGGGGTCTAGGGGTTCTTGGCCCCTTAACCCCGAACCTTTGCAAATTCTTCGTAGACCCCTGAAGCCTCGCAAGCTCTAGTAGCACTGTTAATAAAGTGCAGATACCAAACCGTAACTCCTAAACCCTAAAGCACTAAAACCCTAAACCCTACAACGATAACAGCCCTAAAACCCCCAAACCTTCAGCCCCAGTGAACACCAATACTATTCCTGAATTAAGGCTCCTGCCCCCTAAAACAAAAGCGAATACACTGGTGGGGCCGATGTTTTTGAAGGTTGGGACAAGTTTGTTGAGGTTTGTGGGGCGACAGGCGACACAAAACGTCTGGGAAAACAGGTCCCTGCGCAGAAAACTTTTCCAAATCGCCCCGTCGTCATCTTTGCTATCATCAGTGCTACCATCATCGATATTATTATCATCGTGATCATCATCGCCATCACCATCGATGTCACCATCGCCTTCACCAGTTTCATCATCATCGCTATCATCGTCATCAATGTGTTGAGCACTGGCCTTTTTGTGTGCTGGGAAAAACCACCGTGAACTTACTCTCTGGAGCCGAGCTGCAGAGCCAGTGTTGCAGCACGAGAGAAGGCGAAAACGCTGGTGGGGCCGATGATTTCGAAGGTTGGGGCAAGTTTGTTGAGGTTTATGGGCGACAAAACGTCTAGGAAAAAATGGTCTCTGCACAGCGGCACTTTCCAGATCGCCTCGTCATCATCATCATCATCATTGCTACCTGTATCATCATTATTGTCTTCATCATCGTTGTAATGATCGCCATCACCATCGCTATCGTCATCACCATCATCATGTTCTTCATCAACAATATCATCCTCGTCATCAACATGCTGAGCGGGGCTTTTCGGGTGCTGAGACCTCAGTTAAAGCCTCTTATGTTTTAGGGTGTAGTTTGGGTCTTGCGGTTTAGGGTATGCGGTATACCTATGCGATCACCTGCAACTATACAATCCTATTCCCTGCGACATCTTACAGCCGTAAGCCCCAACCCCGAACCTTACTAAGAGGATCAGGGGACTTAGTAAGCCGAGTTATAAGTACCCAAACTGGGGGGCTATACACAGTTGTAACTACAGTTACCCTATGTACTACGGTTGATGATATAAATCCTACCCTAAACTATGGGAATTATGGAATTATGGTATACTCCTTTTTATGGGTACTGCAAGGTTTATATCATCAACCGTAGGTCCACTGATCCTCTTTTGAAGGCCGCGGATCTCTCCATTCGAAGGCCTCGAGGTGGGCCGTGCGGTTGGCGGCCGCGGCGGTGAGCAGCTGGCGCAGCTCTCGACCAGACGTCTCCAACGACCTGTTCTTCTAAAGTTCTGTGAGGGCGTCGTGAGGGTTTTCATAATGAGTTACACGGAACCCTAAACCCTAAACCCTAAACCCTAAACAGTTATACGGGTTCCGAAAAACAGCTCTACAAGGGTTACTGCAGCCGGCTCTGTAAGGGTTCCGGAAGAGTTCAGAACGGCTTTATGAAGCTCTTTTGAGGTGTGTCATAAGGTTTATCTGGGGCGGGTAACGCGATTCCTTGGATTCGTTCTATAAGGTGCATAAGGGCTTTACACTGCTCTTTTAAGGACTTTACACTGCTATTCTGAGGCTTTCAGAATTCTAGGGTTGCATAGGTGTTGAGTCCAGACTCCAACAGTTCTATACAGGTTATCATGCTTGGAGGTTCATGGGTAGTTATAAGTGGAGTTATAAGTAGGGTACCTATAGTTAGAACTCGTCTTAGGGGATTTGTAACCCTACGTATAACTACCCATGAACCTCCAAGTGCTACTGCTGGGCTTGACAAGGGTTCCGTGAGGGTTCAGAAGGGCTCCGAAAGGCTCTTGGGAGGGGCTTGGATATGCTTTATACGCCTGTTCATACTGCTACTCTGTAGGGGCTTCAATCTATAAATTCTGTAAGGTGTTTTCCGGGGTCTACAAGGTACCATAAGGGTTGTTTAAGGGGTACATAAGGCTTCTATAAGGGCTTGTGGATTCGAAGGTTTGTGTCCCGTTTAATGGGGGGGGGTAAATTAGTCGATCGACGTTTGCCGCAAAGCTTTCGTTGGCTATCATGGGTTCTGAGGGTTATAAGAAGGCTTAGTGTTTCAGGGTTTATAGTGTGGTTCAGGGCTAGACCTTTCTGACGGAGGTCGGGATCAAATTACTAAACCCCAAACCCTCAAGTTTATGGCTTGGGACTCTGGCTCCAAGCCCTGAGAACAAAGCAGGTGGCGACCCTCGTCGTCTGTGGCCTCAGTTCTTGTACCTCCTTTTGCTTTAGGGCCGAACACCACAACCTGAACACCAAACCCTAAAACCCTAAACCCCAAAATCTGAAACCCTAAACCCACAAACCCTCAATCCTGAAACCATACAGCCAAAAACCATAAACCCTGAACCGTGAAACCGTGAAACCACAAACCTTGGAACAATACGGGCCTCAGCCTGCCACCTTAAAGCCCTAAAACCATAAATTGTAGGACAGAACAGTTGGTTGGGACAGGTCGGTTTCGGCACTTGCTTGGGGCCCTCGTCACCAGTTCCTGAAGCCTTTTTTCCTCTAAGACGAAGTATACTAGTCAGTTATCAACTCATAAACTTGCTACTGAAAATCAAGAGAAAAAGAATCATGTCAAAAAAGGCCTGGGTTGCGGCTTTTGGTTTGGGTTTGACTTCCTTATATCTCTCCGCGATTGACTTCCTTGTATCTGTCCGCAAAATGCTTGGTTCAGGGCGAAGCGCTTCAGACGAAGGGCTTTTTTTCGTGTTTTCAAGCTTCCAGATTCTTCTGACTTCCTCACATCTGACTTTAAACCGGTCGGTTTTGAGGGGGGCCACGGCCACACCCTAAACCCTAAGCCCTAAACCCTAAACCCTCTGTACACCCTGTACAAAAGCCCCAGCATCCACCAGTACCCGGACTACCGAAACTCTCACCGTTCCCCTCTTACAGTGACCCCGTGTAGGGGCCTGGGGCTGCCGCCCAGTAAAAGCAAACCCCAAACTGGACAACGTAAACTCTAACTGGACCCTCAGAAACCTACCTTTTTAGGGCTCCTTCATATGACTTCCTTATATTATAACTCCTTAAAAAGGTGGGTTGGTTATTTGGGGTTAATGTACACCTTGAAACCTAAACCCTACACCCCAACGCACGGAAATTAACCAGAAAAGCCGCCTGTGGTGTGGGCTCGTGCGCAACCTTTGATTGAGAAAGGACTGTGGGGTTTGAAGGTTCAGAGTTAGGGTTTGGGGTTTAGGTACGTCTGATTTGGTGGGTTGGGATTTTGAAACCCTTGTCCGACACTATAGACCCTGTAAGCTGGAGGGCTGTAGAGCGTAGCACTATCTAAGAAAGGCCGACATGACACCCTAAACCCTAAACCTTAAACCCTAAACCGTGATTCTTGCACTCCTCAACTCGGGCCTCAGACCCTCCGAAACTCCACTGACGGCTCAAGGACTCTAAACCCTAAACTCTATACCTACCTTTGGTTAGTAGGGAATGGAAGAATGGTAGTAATAGAAGTTATAATTGTACCCCATTCCTCCATTCCCTACTAACCAAAGGTAAGTATATTGCTTCAGGCTTACTCACCACCTAAACCCGAACACCTAGAACCTCAGCTGAACCCCGTAAACCAAAAGCCCTAAACCCGAAGGCCCTAAACTTTAAAACTTGAAACCACATGTTTCAACAAACCCTAAGCTCTTGCGGAACTCGTATCAAGTCTCTACGCCCATTGCCTTCAAGGAACCCAGAAAAGAACCGAAAAACTCCCTCACCCCTAGACCCAGATAAACTCGGCCAGAAAGGCTCTGCCGAAGGAGAATAGCTGGTGGAGTCCCACGAGCTGTACAGAGGGCCTTTTTGGTGCGTGGGGCTTCTTGGAATTTAGAGTTTGTACTACAGGCTTTCGAAGAGAAGGTTTGAGGTATTCAGGGTCGGTAACATGGGGTTTAAACAGCATGTAGGGTTTACAGGGCTTGCAGAGTTTGAGGGCGCAGCTTTTCTGATGTCGTGTTTCAGGGCCGGGGTGAGAATCGCAAGCCAAAAGTTTCGGTTTTGTCGGTGAAGTTTCAAGGGGATCGAATGTACGTAAGGGGTTGCATTAGAGACGTAGGATTTGTGGGTCTGGGCTCGGGTTTCATTGGATTCACTTGGGCGCAAGGTTACCTGCATTTGCTGTCAAAGTGCCGAAACGAAAGAATGGATGGAAATTGCCTTTTCGGGACTACTCTGGGCTCAAAAAAAGTTTCAGGCTCAGGACTTGCATAATCGTTGAACGAAAACTTTATCTGCAGAACACGCAGGGGACACGTGAATTCCTCAAGACGACTGAAAAAGCTCTGGCCGGGATTTCGACGTGGTATGTTGGCTTCTTTCCGGGGATTTGGCGTGTTTGGATTTCAGGGCTAAAGCGTTTGGGGTCGTAAACTTTCGGTTTTGTGGTTTGGGTGGGGGCTCTGAACCCACCAGCTCGGTCTTTCAACCCCTTTGTGGTACCAGATTCAGTAGTTTGTGTATGCCAGCTTTTTCATTGTGTGAATGTGGTGCTCTGTTGGGGAATTCCCGCGGCGTTACAAGAAATGGCATTGCCGGCATACTAGGATTTGGAAATTGTAGTGCCGTATACCCCAAATCGCACAGGATTTTTCATATAAAAAGGATTTGTCAAACTATGGCCGTGTCTCTTGGAGACTGAATTGCATAGTTCGGGTGCATCAGGCACTTTGCGGTCCCACACTGAGTCATTATGGTTGCTGGGTATGTTTGCCATATTATATATTGCCAAGCAATGCCCCACATGGCAATTGGCCTGAATGCCCTGAAACCTCGCATCGTCCTCTATGCCAGAAGCCTACCAACTTGCTGTCATCCGACCTCCCAGGTCGATATCCGCTGGCGGCAAATACCAATCTCGGCCTGGGTGCGGATGGCAGGGCTTTGGGACTATTTCGCGCAGGTCTGTGGTTCTAGAAGCATCTGAAAATCGCTGTAAAGAAGTATTAACATGGGCTGATTACGTGTGCCTGACCATGTACACCTTCACACAGCAAGGTTAGTCTACGTGAAACATTCACACGGGCGGGCAACTGGAATGGCCCGGAAGGAAGCACGGGCGGGGTCCAGCGCTGTCCAGGAGTACACAGGCAAACAAGCATGCCCGGGCCGCAAGCTTCTTGGTGACAAACGAGCCAGACAAAATGGGTCAGTGGGTCATGACGGCCGGCCGGGAGGGTCAGGAAAAGTGTTGATGGGATTGCTGGAGGGACCCGGCAGACCCACGCTAGCTGCGAGTTTCAAGTTGTTTGGCTGGCAACATGGGTCAGCCTATTCCACCACAGGCGCAACACCTGCAAGGTTGGATGTAAATTGTACATCTGTGCACACGTTCTTCCAAGTCGCTGCTGCAACAACTCCTAAACCGCACCTCGAGTGCAACAGTCTCAACCGTCGAGCTGTTGTAAGGATCTGTCATGCTCCATGCTAAGGCACACTATCCCGGGTTGAAGGCTTCGGCTTTCGGATTCACGGTTGCAGGTCAAGGGCGTGTACAGAGAATGTAAACCATTTTGACAAAGTTCTCCGATGATCGCAATTGCCAGACTGCAACAACTCCATGACACATGAATCAGCAATTTGTAGAACGTAGAAGCTGTTTCGTACGACTCCTTCAGAAATCATTTGATTGTTACCAATGAGTCACTGGGCTTTTAAGTAACCAGGGAGAAAAAGTATAAACTTTTATTTCATAAGGGTTCCTTTAAGAAAAAAGTAGTAAAGTATGGTACTCCAAAGCCCAGGTCATCAAGTTTATCCTTCCAACCTGGTGCCTAAGCGAACAAAGCCGTCTAGAACCCGAATGCAGGAAGTTTCAATGAAAACGCAGTTTCGAGGGGTCCTGGACACACACTCCAAACCCTAAGGCCCTAAGCCCTAGACCCTAGACACAAAATCGCCAAACCCCGAACTCCCGAAACGACAAAAACCTAAACCCTGAAACCGTAAACGCTGAAGCTTTGGCTTCATGCCTTGATTTGGGCTTGGGGCTCTATCAGGTTGTACGAGCAGGTCCAAGAGTAGACGGCTTTAGCAGCTGAAGTGGAGCTCTTTGCGGTTGCATACAGACTCAGATCCTAAACCGCAAAAGCCCTGAAACCTTCTGTGATCACTTTGGGGGGCCCCCGACTCCTGCACGAACCAGTGCGTTTTCCTCAAGCATGGCAGGCCCTTCCAAGGCGTGGCGGGACGGCGTTCTCTCTTCGCGCTGGCCTGGCCCTGAGTTGGCCTCCTTGAAGGTGTAGGGTTCACGGCAAGTCGTCTCCCTAAACCGTAAACCCTGAACAAGACTGACGAAAATCTAAACCCTAAACCTTACCTAGCCCCCGCGGACGCTAAACCCTAAACCCTAAACCCTAATCCTTACCCAGCCCCCCCGCCTGCACAACCCTAAGGCCTCAACCCAGAACCCCCAGCTCCCTTCTCAGCCCCTGCCCGACCCGACGACTAGTTAGGGTTTAGGGTTAGGGTATTTTCAGGGCTTAGGGTTTAGGGTGTCGGTCAAAACGGTTGGGTCAAAATGTTCCGGTCAAACATTTTGGTACCAAAACCCTATACGATTTCCATAAACTCCAAACCACCCCAAACCCTACTAAACCCCAAACGCGAACCCCCGAAACCACCCTAAACCCTAAACCCTACTTAAAGGTTCATGGGTAGTTACAAGTGGAGACGACTACGCCAACGCCTTGAGTTTCGCCGCGAATGCATCGTAGGACTCAGCAAGAGCCGTGAGCATTTCGTTTGGGTTCTCAGTGATGTGCTCCAACATCTTGGCGTGAGTAGAATCCGAGCTCACACTGAGTTGACCTCCATGAATCGCTCCAGAGCATCAGCAAGCTTCCGAACCAGCTGTCCGCAGCAAGGGAGATGCAGGACGTCCGATCTGGTTTTCGGATTGTTTCTGGAGGGCCAGCGCTGTGGAGTTATAAGTACGGTATCTATAATTATCACTCCTACTATAGGGGAGTGGAAAACCAGCCGACGGAAGGGCAATGCTTACGAAACCATGCGCCGCCATGCCGAGGAACAAAAAGGGGCCGGCTAATAGAGGGGCCTTGAGAATTAGAATAGGGTTTGGGGGTATACTCTACTATAAACATAATCAGGAACCCACAAAATAGTATTGGTACATATTAAGCCCCCAATTATAACCCCGAAACCCCCGCGACACCGTAAGCACCTAAACTAAAGAAACATACCCCTAGCGCCCTAAACCCTTCAAATCCTAAGAAAAAACAAGCCGACCCCAATCACGAACCCGATAAAGGTGTCAGGTTTTAAGAACTATGAAATCTACTAAATCGTCCAATACCGACCAAAAGCCCATGCATGCATGCATGCATGCATGCATGCAAGAAAAGCTTTATCAATTCCCGGTCGAAAACTTTCAACATATTTTTGGCCACCCTGGAACCATTCCGAAACCCCGCAAAAACGCTGTCAAGGATCTCATCAAAGAATCGCCCATGAACCCTCAACTCCTTTCCTTAACCAAGTAGCAATCCTCAAAATCATTGAATCTAGAAAACCCAGACGCCGATGCTATCACCCGCTAAAGAAGGGAAGGCCGCACACACGTTGCACGGATCCTTGTGACGATTTGCAAAATTCCAAAAAACAGGAGACCTGAACTATACACACTCGACGTGTTAGGGTCCTGACTATGCCAACCCGCAACAAGAACCGCTGCTATTCAGAAGCCCCGAAGCCCTAAACCCGAAACCTTAAAGCCGAAGTCCCAAACCTTAAATCAAAATCTGAAATCCGAAGCAAAACAACATAAACCCTAAACCCTAAAAGCCTTGCACCCTGGACCAAGACGGCCAAAACCCTAAAGTCCCTAAGCCCTAAAAGCCCTAAACCCTGAAAACCCTACGAAGAAACTGAAGAAAACCCTATGCTTCGCCGAGAGGCCTTCAAAGTTCGCCGAGAGGCCGTCGAAGTCGTCGTCGTGATACCGCGTGGGACGCCGCAAGCCATCCTCAGAAGGTCAGGGTCTAGGGGTCTAGTATTTGGGGTTTAGAGTTTAAGTGTTAGGTTTTAGGGGTTTAGGGTTTTAAGGGGTTTTGGGGTTTAGAGATTTAAATTTAGGGCTTAAGAAATCTGAGCGTTACAGACCCCCTTGACTGAGGTTTACCTGAAACCTCAGTCTCCCATACTTGGGGGTTCATGGGTAGTTATAGGTAGGGTTATAAGTCTCCTAATTGGAGTGATAAGTTTAGCTGCCCTACTTATAACCCCACTTCTAACTGCCCTAGACCCTAAACCCTATAGAACCCTTAAAGGAACCCTAAACCCTAATAACTCCTCTAAACCCGAGTCTCCTCCTTAAAAAGGGGCCCTTAAACCGCCAAGTAAGGGTAAGGCTATCACTCCAATTAGGAGACTTATAACCCTACCTATAACTACCCATGAACCGCCAAGTAAGCCCCTAAACCCTAATACCCTTATAGAACCCCTATAGATCCCTTTAAAGGGGCCCTTATAACTACCCATGAACCTCCAAGTGAACCCAAACATGGAAGGCCCCTCATACCCTTATAGAATCCCTATAGATCCCTTTACAGAATCCCTATAGATACCCTTATAGAATCCCTGTAGATCCCTTTAAAGGTACGCGAGCGCCTCCTCGAGGAAAAGTTCGGGAAAATGAGGGCCCTTAGGGTAGGTAGGTGAGCTCAGTTAACAGGTCTACACTTGGAGATAGAGCCCTTACAGATCCCTTTAAAGGAACCCCATAGCCCCTATGGATCCCTTTAAAGGACCCCTACTTGGAGGTTCATGGGTAGTTATAAGTGGGGTTATATAAGTAGGGTGACTATAGTTATAAGCTCTATTAGGAACCCTAAACCCTAAACCCTAAACCCTAAACCGTAGGGGACTTAAAACCCCGCATATAACTACCCATGAACCTCCAAGTAGGGTTTCAGACTCAAGGGCTTCAAAGATGCACGGATTTAGAACCCCTAAACACTAAACTCATAAGGTCCGTTAGTAGGGCGGTAGGAGGGAGGGGGGTAGCGGACTATACTTCCTTAAATAGGCCTTATTAAGTCCTTATTATAGGCATTAAGGCCCTCTACCCCCCCAAAGGGCCTTATGATAAACCCTAAACCCCTGAGCCGGTGTCTACGAAGCAGGTTAGGTAAGCTTCCCCAGTATAATCAGCGTCCAAGTCAGTTGTAATTGGGAGAACGAAAAATGACAAAGGTTGCAAAGGGTATTACTAAGGAGACGTACTCCATTTTTTTCATGGATGGGTAATTTGATCACATTTCAGAATGTTGAAATGCTTCTTGATGTTGGAACCAGCATTTTGTGCAACTTGCCCTTGGTCCTAAACCCTAAACCCTAAACCGCCACGACGTCCCGGAGGCCGCCGAGGTTCCCCATGTGGGGTAATGTAAGGGCCTTAATAATTAGAAAACGGTTTTGGGGAGTATATTATACTTTAATCATACCAAGGAACCCCCAACATAGTAATTAGGTAGTTATTAAGGCCCGGTATTTTTAGGCCGGTAGCAATCATTGGCCAGCTGAAGCCGCTGAGCTTGGCTCAGGCAGGCGGATATGATGATGCCATGCATCAACCCGCCGTTGCTCGTCCAGCAAAGCACGATGCCGAGTCGGCGCATGGCCAAACATATGGCCAGAAGAAGCCTCATCGGAACTTGACACATCCGTGTAGAAACTGTCAAAACTCCCGTCAGGACCCATCGCTGCCATGCACTGATAACACACCTTCCGGGCAAACATACCGAACAAGCCGGGCCAGCAATTGATAGTCAAACAGCTAAGTTGGGATCCCTTCCTCACTATGGAGTACTACTGCAGTCTGCCTAGTTGCTTATATGCATTGAGCTGGGGAGGGGACGACCTTCCGTAAGCCCTATGGAGCCCTACTTGGAGGTTCATGGGTAGTTATAAGTGGGGTTCTATGTCCCCTAATGGGAGTTTTTTTATAGTTGCCCTACTTATAACCCCCCTTATACCTTTCATGAACCTCCAAGTATACAATGCCAAAACAGTGCCCAGAGGAGCTCAAGTGCAGGATGCAAATACGCAAGTACTACTGTTGATGGTATAATTCCTGCATTACCCATAATAAGGAATATACCATAACATTCCCAGAGTTTAGGGTCCTTAATGTAATACAGGATTCATATCATCACCCGTAGGGCTTTATACTACACTCTCAATGGAGACCTAAAACTCCCTGTTTGGCCTGGGCTACGAAGCCTCTAAAGCCAACTATAGATTCCATAATACAGGGGCCTTAATAATCAGAATTGGGGTTTGGGCTCCTTATAGTATAATTATAATAAGGAACCCTAAGGAAGAATATTGGTAATTATGTCGGCTTCTATAGTAGGCACCCAGCCGACAAAGCCTGACGTAGCCACTGCAGGAAGCGCCCGTATCTCCCCAATGAAAGCTCTGTGAAGTCCAGTTTTTCACTATGAAACCCAAGAAGGCCTAGGGAGCCCCGAAACGCCCTCAACCCCAAAATCCCTGAGCTCTGAGTATACACCCTCTTAAAGCCTTGCAAGGAACGAATAAGCCGGAAACTGAGCTCCCCTGCGCCGAAGCGCCGACGATGGATGTCCTGAAGCTCCTGCCACCCGCATTCTACCACTCGACGCAAAAGGAGGGACCCTTAATGGGGATCCCTACCCTGTACCGGGCTATATAATGGCCATGTTCAAGTTATATACCTAGGGGTCCTTATTAATTAAGGGTCCCTCCCTGTATCCTGGTTCCAAGGATTCACGTCATTATAGTCGCTTACGGTTCAGAGGGCTTGGGGTTTCGTCATTCGGTAAGGTGTTCCGGTAATGGCGCCTGGGGTTTAGGATGTTGGGGCTTCGGGTTTACAGGGCTTGGCTTTGAGGCTCCGGGTGTATAGGGCTTGGGGTTTCTTTTCGGGGCCTCTGGACCTATAACCCGCTGAACAACTCGGAATCTCATGTTTGAGAGTATGAGACATCTTCAGGGCCTGGCTTGCTGCTTGGGGTCTGAAGACGAGATGCGGAAGGGATTGGTAAGGGCGATACATCCTAGCAGCAAGACTGGCAATCATCCCACACCGTTGACCGTCCACCCTAAACCCTAAACCCTAAACCCACCCTAAACCCTAAATGACCAAATCCCAAATGCCTAAAGTGACACGAGCCCAATGGTGATACCGGCAGCCACGAACCTCAAACTCCCGAAGCGATCACCCTAAACCCCAAATCAACCCCTGAACTCCAAGATCAGACCCCCAAAACCCTGAAACCCTAAAACCCCAAACCCTAAAACCCTAAACCCTAAAACCCTAAACCCTAAACCCTAAAACCCTAAACCCTAGACCCTAAGCCCTCAAACCCTAAACCCTAAACCCTAAAAACCCCTAAACCCTAAACCCCAGCCAACCAAAAGATAACGAAACCAGGGACGGTTACATTTCAGGGACCCCAGGCTTTCGGTGTTTAGTTTAGGGTTTGGGGAGTTTAGGGCTTAGGGTTTTAGATTTGTTTATATCTACCCACTTCTCAGCTCTCTTGTTCTAAGAGTTTGTGGTGGCGACGAACTGGATAAAAGCGCTTTTTGTTTGATCTTTTTCTCGCTAACCAGCCACCAGATGTGGCCAAAACTCTGGAAAAATTCTGGGCTTCTCATCGGACGCCTCAAAACGGACCCAAAAGTCAGAACGCACATGCTGACAGCTAACTAGCGACTTTTGAGTCCCGACTGTGGTTGGTAGTGGAGCGGTGGGGTTTAGTCTGTCGGTTGGTTGGCTGGTTGGTTGATTGCTTGGTTTGTTGGGGTGGCTTTCCAGCTGGTCGGTTGTGACTTCCGGCTGGCCGGCCCGTTGGTCGGCGATGTTGTTGGGTTGGTTGGTCGGTCGGCTGGTTCATGTTGGTGTTGCGGTGGCTGCTGTTGCGCGATGTCTTTTGGGATGGTTTTGGATGGCTTGGTGGGCGTGTAGGGTGTGTGCAAGGGAGAGCAAGGGTCGGCGGGCGCATCGATGGTTTTGTGGGCGTGGGTGTCAAAGGATGGCAAGGGTCAGTGGGGGCAGGCATTTGTGAGGCTCGCGCGGGGCATGCTCAGAGGCGTTGTTTTGGCTGTTGTTGCCCGTCGTCGGCGCAGGGTACGGGTAGTGGTGCTTGCTTTGGTGGTGTTGTCGTCGGGTGCAGTCCTGCACTGGGCCGAGGTGGGTTCGCGTGGCGGTTGGATTCGGACAGGATGTTGGCGTACAAGGTCGTATAACAAAAAAAGGAACCCTGAGAAATAGCGTGGGCAATTGTTCAGGCCTCGAATACTGTAACCTCGAATCCTCTGGCAAAAAGCCTAGGGAAATGCACAAAGTACTTTTGAACCTCAACCTGCATGAAACCGTAAACTCTTGTCCTATACAACAGCGGACCGGTCAGGCCTTACCCCAATCCAGGGTGCTGCCACTCGGCCGCCGGTAGCCTGGATTCTCAGAAGGGTCAGGGTTTGAGGCTTCAGGGCCCTTCGGTTTGGGTGTGGGGTGAGGAAAGTTTTAGGGCTGGGGGCTTAGGGTCTTTCACCCCTTTCTTCAGGGCCAGGCCTGTTGGGAGGGAGAGTACCAGAGAGGGTGATATTCCCTGAAAAAGAAAATCGGACCACTTCTGGAACCCTTATAAGACCCTTATGAAACCCGATTCCGCGAAGCCCGACTGAGCACCAAGAACAGACGATGTTCAGGTTTCAGTTCATCCGGAAACCCAAGACGCCCTGATAAGCCACATGCGTTACAGGCTTTTGGATTTAGGGTTGCCATTGAAAAAATATCCCTTTTTTAAGAGAATTTGCCGTGAATCCAAACTTCGGGCAACATGACTCATCACTGCAACTGAACCTCTAAAACACCCTGGAACAAAACGATGAAATCCTTGATGAGTCGTTGAAAAGTTTGTAAACCCTTTAAACTTTAAACCCCATGAACCCTAAACCCTAACTTTACACCTTAAACCCTAAACTTTCCTAAACTCTAAACTGATTGAAAACCTTCTGCTCGAAACCCTAAACCCTAAACCCTAAACCCCTAAAGCCCCAAACCCTAAACCTCTAAACCCTAAACCCCTAAAGCCCCAAACCCTAAACCCATGAAGCCTACGACCAGAACAAGTCGCAGGGAAAACCTCTGAGCTTCCCCACGGCTCATGTCAAAGGACAGCAGATCGTCCTGGCACATTAGGGTTTATCGTTTATGGTTTAAGGTTTAGAATTCAAAGTTTAGGGTTTAAAGTTTATAAGGGTTTATAGGGGGGTTTCCTGGAACGTCCGCCCTAGGAGTCAAGAGTCAGTTAATATGAACAGACACAAAACCCTTGTCTAAGTGTTAAGGCCCCTATATTCCCAGACGCCCAGGAGGATCTAAAAAGTAGATCCCCTAATTTGGGACCCTAGCTACTAAAGGGTACTTTACAGGCACCCCCTTAAGGGATCTGCTTTTTGGGATCCTCCCGAAGGATTTCTGGGCTCCTTGAGCCCCCAAAACGGAAACACGACCGCCTCCGCCCACGTCTTCGGAAAGCTGCGGGGCGCTGGAGGGCCAGGTGAAGGCACCTCAGAAGATTTCGGGCTTAAGGTGTAGGATTGGGGGTTAGGGCTGAGGGTTTCAAGGCTTTGAGTTTAGGGCTTCAGGGCTTGAGGGTTTAGGGTTTAGGGTTTAGGGTGCCGATCTCGTAAGATGTTCACGGGCTTCGGGTCCCGGGTTTCGAAGCTGCTTCAAAGATGACGGGCCGGTGGAAGCAGTGTAGCAGTTTTTAACCCTCTCATTCTTCAAGCAACCCTGCACCTCAAGCCTGAGGATTCTCCAAACCCTAAGCCGTATACATGCCTCATATAGGGGCCTTGATACTTAGAATAGGGTTTTGGGGCATGTAGTAAGAGAATTATAGTAAGGAGCCCCCAAAATAGTATAGGTAAAAATT
This sequence comes from Symbiodinium sp. clade A Y106, assembly GCA_003297005.1. NCBI lineage: Eukaryota > Dinophyceae > Suessiales > Symbiodiniaceae > Symbiodinium > Symbiodinium sp. clade A. The sequence goes on along the minus strand of BGNK01001509.1, from coordinate 83,625 downwards.
AAGGCCCCTAGAAGAAATAGAACCCTCATAATGCCCCCTTTGTAGACCCCCGCTTAAGGAACCCTATTCTTTAAGGGAGCCCTATTATTTAGGCCCCTATATTACACACACCTACACCAAAGCTCTGAGTGCCTGTGCCCAGAAATCGCTGAGCGCTCCAGCAGAGGAGCCTGCGATGTCTCAGGTTTGAGAGTTGGGCTTTCAAGGGCTGACGACGTTTACGGGCTTCGGCTGTAGGGTTTAGGGATTAGGGTATAGGGTTTAGGGTCTAGGGTTTAAGGTTTAAGGTTTAGGGTTTAGGGTCTAGGGTTTAAGGTTTAAGGTTTAGGGTTTAGGGTTTAGGGTTTAGGGTTTAGGGTTTAGGGTTTAGCAGCATTTCAAAGGGTAAGGAATTGAGCAGCTCAGTGCGCACGACGCCAGTGAATGGGAGCACGTCAACCCTTTGCCCCAAATCCTAAACCCTTACCCCGATCTGCAACCTCCACCACGTCCAGGGGGGTGAAAGGCTTCCCAAAGCCCCAGCCCCAAACTCTCAACCATAAACCGTACAAATTCCCCTTGGCAAGCAACTTCAACCCCGACAACGCTGACAGCACCGAGGCTCCTGACCCTTAAAGTTAAACACTTCACCCCCACACCCCACACTCTAAGAATCAAAGCCTTAAACACGAAGAAGACCTTTATCCAGATGTACAGAAGAATGACATAAAAAGAACCTTCCAGAAAGCTCAGACAAATCTTGTAGAACCCTATCAACCCTCATACAGCCCAAATCGAATCTCTTGTGCTCTAAATAGGAATCTGGCGCTCCCTGAAGCCTTACACCCTAAACCTTCTAAACTCCCAACCCTAAACTGGCAAACTCTGAACCCAAAAACCCTCATGGAACCTCTATGGGTCCCTTAAAGGATCCCTTAAGCCCTAAACTGGCCAACTCCGAAAACACCTTCAGAAAGCCCGCATAGCGCCCTTCTAGGAACCTGCAAGGAACCTTACCGTTTGGGGTTTTAGGGGGCCCTTGAGGGTTCCTCTAAGCGTTCCTCTACGGGTTCCTCTACGGGTCCCTCTAAGGGGACCTTATTATAGAACCCTATACCAGTAGCGCTCTTTGAAGGAACCCCTAAACCCCAGACCCTAAACTCTAAACCCTAAACCAAAAAACCCAAACTAAACCCTAAACTCGAAACCCTAAACCAAAAACCCAAAACTAAACCCTAAACTCTAAACCAAAAACCCTAAAACTCAAACTAAACCCTAAACTCTAAACCCTAAACCCTAAAACCCAAACTAAACCCTAAACTGGCGAACGCCATCGAACTCCGGTCCTCTGCCAACAGAGAGCATCGATCCGCCGCGAGGCGCCTTCGCCAGGGCCTCTGGGGATTTTAGAGCTTAGGGTTTTTTTTGAGCGCCTTTTTCCATCTGCAAGAAATCTAGAGCTTAGGGTTTAGGGTTTAGGGTATGAGGTTTAGGGTTTAGGGTTTAGGGTATGAGGTTTAGGGTTTAGGGCTTAGGGTTTAGGGTTTAGGGTTTAGGGTTTAGGGCTTAGGGTTTAGGGCTTAGGGTTTAGGGCTTAGGGTTTAGGGTTTAGGGTTTAGGGCTTAGGGTTTAGGGTTTAGGGTTTAGGGTTTGAGGTTTAGGGTTTAGGGTTTCCTTTTCTAGAGTAAAGTCGAACGTCCGGTTTCGTAGCATCCAGGAAACGACTGGGCTCGCGGCACTACCCTCTATAATTGGAATGTAAAACTAGTTACTATATTAACAGACAGCCTGAGCCCAAAACACCCTGAACCCTACCTTATGGGCTGAGTACCTTAGCCCAAAAAAGGTTAATGATTAAATTATAGTAGGGTTATATAAACCCCAAACGTTTAAAGGTTACCTACTCAGCTACTAAGCTTCGTGTCAAGTAGACCCTAAACCCTAAACCCTTATAGAAACCTATAGATCCCTTAAAGGAGCCCTTAAAGGAATCCGTGTTTGGGGTTAAGCTACATCCTAAGCCCCATAAATCGGGAATCGGGCTACCTCGGCAAGTTGGTCCAGTCTGGCGCGCAGCCGTGCCACGGAGTTCTGCAGGATCCAAACCTCCGTCGTGGGTTTCAGTTTAGGGTTTGCGGGGTTTTCGGGTTTTCTTAAGGGCTTAGGGTTTAAGGTTTAGGGTTCAGGGTTTGGGGGTTTAGGGTTTAGGGGATTAAGTTTAGGGGTTTAGGGTTTGGGGTTCAAGATTAGCTCGGCCAAGACATTAATCGGCTACCAGTCGGTTTTGAGGCTAGACAACAACCCACTCACCCAAGAATCTCATAACATAACATTAAAAGACCAAGCCTGATTTCTCACTCAGCAATGAAATGTGTCGACTCAACTACATATCAATAGCGTGGTAACAACCCACCATCCTCTTCACACAAAAATGCACCAAAAAGAAACAGAACAACCCAAACTTCAACTCTAAACCCTAAACCCCTTAACTCAAAACCTTGAAACCCCAAAACCGTCAACACGACCGAACTTCCAGCGAACGCCGCGACCGAACCCCTAAAAACCCTGCAAAAATGGGCTCCCGACCCGGTGGACGACGATGCCCAGAGCCTCTAGCCGAAGTATTTAAGTACAGGGGCCTTTACAGTTGAGCATAGGTGGTACTGTTGATGGACAAAATCCTGCATTACCCATTATAAGGAATATACCATAATTCCCACAGTTTAGGGTCCTTAGGGTCATGCAGGATTTTGTCCATCAACCGTATGGGACGCTTAGACATGTTTCTGGGATTGCAAGGCGGTGTATGACTTCGTATGCGGAAGGCTTTTGGGTTCGATGAGTTTGATAGGGCGTTGCACCCTTTTCGGTAATTCCAACAAGGTTATCTAGTGGATGTCATAGTATATAGCTTTATGTATTTGCACATATATAATTATGGGAAACACACAGGGGGATATTGCTACTTCCACACTCAGCCCTCCAGTATTCGGGCTTAGATCTCACTTGTTGAAGCTGAAGGTTCCTGGGCTACGGGAGGGGGGAGGAGGGTAGCTTTTCAAATTAGGGAATCATTAGAGTTTAGGGGTTCAGGGTTTAGGTTTTAGGGTTTAGGGGATTTAGGGTCTAGGGTCTAGGGTTTAGGGTTTGGGATGGTTTAGGATTTAGGGTTTAGCTTTCTAAATTAGGGTTCAGCCCCCCGAATAGTGCGACTCCCTTATAAAAAGAACCCCACGAGTAATAGCATCCTCTCCACAACAAGACTTCCCGAAAGGAATGGCCTGCCATAGAAATGCTACTCCGACAACCAAATCGGTTCGGGGTTTCGGGGTTCGCGGTTCGCGGTCTCGGGTTTTGGCTTAAACCTTACACGATATAAGCACATCTATAAGCCCAAAGCTTAAGCCCTTGACCCCGTGACCCAAGACCTTGACCTGAACCCTAGACCCTGAAGGATAAACCCCGGACCCCTAAACCCCAAAACCCCAAACCCTAAACCCTAAACCCCCGGGGTGCCGGCCAAGCCAGTGAGAACAAGGAGCAGGGCGACCTTAGATCGACATGGAGGTGAGCGCTTCGCTTTGCAGGCTGTCTGGTGTCTAGATTTCGGGTTTAAGGGTGCATACCAATACTGAGCTGCTGCTGCTGCTGCTGCTACTACTACTACTACTCCTACTACTACTACTCCTACTTCTACTACTCCTACTACTACTCCTACTCCTACTCCTACTCCTACTCCTACTACTACTACTACTACTTCTTCTTCTTCTAATACGAATACACATACTTACTACTTAATACTAATACTAATACCAATACTAATACTATTAATGCTAATACTAATACGAATACTAATACTAATACTAGTACGAGTACTAGTACCAATACTAATACTAATACTAACGGTAGGGTCTGGGCCTAGGGTCTACACAGGGGACCTTAGAAACTTTATTTAAAGCTCATGGGGTTCAGGTTCGCGCTGAAGGCCTCGCGCTTAACTTAGGGGTCAGAGTGTAGGGTTTACGGTGTAGAGTTTAGAGTTTAGAGTTTAGAGTTGAGGGTTTATAGAGTTTAGGGTTTAGGGTTCAGATTGTATATATGTTCAGGTGGGCATTTTGGAGTTCGAGCTTCGGCGGCCCAGTCAGAGCCCCGAAGCCTCAGCGTGCTGAGCAGATCTCGAGGACCACCTGAATCCAAAAAGCCAATGCTCTAAAGAACGGAGTCAAAAAGGCTACCACCCAATATAGCAAGTTGCCAAGGCTTTAAGCTGCCAACCCTTTAAACCTTACGACGAACCTGTACCGAACCCCTAGACCATCGAACACCCAACTAAGCTCTAAGATGCCTGTCGAAACCGTAAGCTCTAAATCCCACGCCAAGCTAAACCCCTACACAAACCCTGCAGAACCCTAAACCTTTAAACCCTAAACCCTAAACCTTTAAACCCTAAACCCTAAACCTTTAATACCCTAAACCCTAAACCTTTTAACCCTAAACCCCAAACCTTTAAACCCAAAACCCTAAACCATAAACCCCGACCGCTTCAAAGCGCCGCCGAAGGTGCCGGCGAATATCGGCGCCAGTCGCCCGAGCCTTTGGGCATCGAGGCCTCGGGTGGCAAAATGCCATCAAAAAGCTAAGGTTTGGAGTTTGGGGTTCATTTAGGGTTTAGGGTTTAGGGTTTGAGGTTTGGGGTTTGGGGTTTAGGGTTTAGGGTGTGTGGGGTTTCGGGTAAATTCTGCATGTACGGCTTGAAGACGAGGGCCGGGGTTGGTTGTTCTTTACGGGCAAAGGGCGCAAAGTGTGGGGGGGCTCAGGGTTTTCGGGCTACAGGGTTTTTGGGTTTAGCGTTTAGGGTTTAGGGTTTCTTTGTGGTTTGGGCCACAGTGGTGTAAAGCTCCTGGGTTTCGGTTCTTTGGTTCTCTGATGCTTCTCGTCTTCGGACGGTGATGTCGATGTTACCGAGGTGTTACGATGCTAGGGCCCCAAGCTCCTTACTATAGGCGCCTGAATACTAAAAAGAGAGGTCTGGAGGGTCAATCAGCAAGTCTTAGATGAAAAGCCCCGCACTACAACCCTTGAAGCGTTGTCACGTCGAAGTTCAAAGAACGCCGCAGGCAGCAACCCGAAAACCCCAAAATCCTGCGAGCCTTACGAAGCTATTAAACTATATTCAGTTGATATAAGGCCCTTAATAGTTAGAATAGGGTTTGGGGGTTCTATTATACTATAATTATAATCAGGAAACCCCAAATAGGTAATTGTCAAGGCCCCTAATTATACTAAACCCCCATAATACCCCCTTATAGTAATCCTTATAGAACCCTTTAAAACGAACCCTTTAAAGGAACCCGATTCTAATCTTTATAAGGCCGCACCACACCCTCAAAATAGTATAGGTAATTTGTTAAGGCCCCCTATACCATAGAGCCCTACTATAGATCCCTTATAGACCCCTTTAAGGAACCCTTTAAAGGAACCCTATAGGCCCCCCCTAAACCCTAAACCCTAAACCCTAAACCTTAAACCCTAAAAACCCTAAACCCTAAACCCGAAACCCTAAACCCTAAACCCCCATATTACACAAACCCTGCGAAACACCGGCCCTGGAGCAAGAAAAACGTTTCGGGCCCTGGCCGTCGCAGGCAGGAGAGCTCCAAGGGAAGGGTTTTAGGGTTTGGGATGTTTAGGGTTTAGGGTTTAAGGGTTTTGAATGTTTAGGGTTTTAGGGTTTGGGGTGTTTAGGGTTTAGGGTTTAAGGGCTTTGAATGTTTAGGGTTTTAGGGTTTGGGGTGTTTAAGGTTTAGGGTTTAAGGGTTTGGGATGTTTAGGGTTTAGGGTTTGGGTCTTGGGGTTTAGGGTTTGAAGGTTTGGGATGTTTAAGTTAGAATGTTGGGGCTGTTGGTGTTTAGGGCGCTTCTGGGCCCTGGGCTCTTTATGAGCTCCTTTAAGTTTAGAGCTTAGGGCGCTCATGGCTCGGGGCTTTCAAGGTTTAGGGCTTAAGGCCTTCGGGGGGGGGAGGGGGTCCCAGGTCTTTTTTGCTTAGGAGCTGATCATGTAGCAATTCGGGCCAGGGTCTCGGGCTTATAGGTTTCAGGGTTTAGGATTTAGGGTTGAGGGCTTAGGGTTTGGGATTTCTTTTTTACACGACCTTGTTTAGGGGTTGAGGGTCTGGGGTTTAGGGTCCGGGGTTTAGGGTCTAGGGTTTAGGGTGCACTGCTGAAAGCACTCATGTGACGGCGCGGCGAGGAGCATGCAAGTCTTTTGGGAGTCTTGTCTTGGGGATTTGGGTTGGGCCGAAAGCCCTAAACCCCTAAACCCCTAAACCCATAAACCCCTGAAACCTAGACCCTATAAACCACAACCCCTACACCCCTAAACCTCTAAACCTCTAAACCTCTAAACCTTAATAAACCTTAAACTCCGAACCCGAAGCCCCAACCCCTAAACCTTAAGACTTCGAGGATCCGCATACTCAGGATCTATAATACCAGGGATCTAACGTGTAGTGTAGGGTGTAGGGTTCAAGGGTTTAGGGTTTAGGGTGTAGGGTTTGGGGTTTTAGGGCTTAGGGTTTAGGGTTTAGGGCTCAAGGGTTTGGGGTTTAGGGTTTAAGGTTTAGGGTTTAGGGCTTTAGGGTTTAGGGTTTAGGGCTTCGTTGTTTAGGGTTTTCGGTTTTCCTTTCTTTTCTGGATGCAAGGGTATGAAGTCTTTCGCACGTTGGCACTTGCGGGGTTGAGGTTTCGGATTCCCTAAGCCGCAAACCCTAAAGCCCTGAACCCTAAACGCGATGCCCTAAAGAGGCTGCGAAGTAGGGGATAAGCTGCACACTGCGTTCAAGACTTCACGCCTTGTGGGTCAGAAGGTAAGCAAAACATGATCATTTTTAGAGAATGAAAGACATCACAGCCTCCCAAAAAGCAAGTGTCGATGGCATAGGCAAGACGCAGTCCAGAATCCAACAAGGGTTGAGGGGTTTCTGGGAGTCATGATAACACGAACGGTGAAAAGTGCCACATCAACATCACTAACAGTAACAAGAGCCAGAATAACAACACAAAGTAATAATAGCAAGAATCTAGCCATAACAATAACACTTACAGAAAAAAAGAAAGAACAATACTAGTAGTACTACTGGCAATAATAGTAACAGTAATAACAATAATAAAAATAGTAATAATAACCATAATGACGACGATGATGATGGTCACAATCATAATACTAGTAATAAAAACAGGAATAGCAATACTAGTAATACTGAACCCCGAACCCTCAAGGCTTGGGGGCGTTTGGGGTTCAGCGTTTCAGGTCCGGCCTTGCGTTGAAGGTTTCAGGCTTGCATGGTTTATGAGGTTTCGGGCTTCCGGTTTAGAGGGGGAGCCCTCTTGGTGTAGGGTCTTCGGGGGGTCCTTCTGTTGATGGACAAAATCCTGCATTACCCATTATGAGGAATATACCATAATTCCCATAGTTTAGGGTCCTTAGGGTCATGCAGGATTTTGTCCAAAACCCTAAACCTTTTAAGGGCTGATTTTAGGATTTAGGCTTTGAGGTTCAGGGTTTAGGGTTTCGGGTCTGCGGGCTTTGGGCTTCAGTTCGGGGCTTCAAGGTGCAGGGAGTTTAACTTTAGGGTTTAGGGTTTTAGGGTTTAGGGTTTAGGGCACTCGCACTCCCCCAAAGAGCCTTCCTTGGAGACGTAAGATTAAAATATGCTGGGTGTACTTTTCAGGTTTAGGGAGGACCCCCTTTAGAAGGCCTGTAATTTCAAGGAAGCCCCTTGAACCCTAATTAAACCGTACCCCATGTCTGTACTGAAGTTAAGACCCCTAGCAAAAGTTAGAGGGATTATAGGAACCACACATTAAAACGTATTTCTAAGTACCCCTTAGATGTAAAACAGTCCCTCCAGTCCGCCTCCTCCCACGCACTGCGTCGTAGCGCAGCTCCAAGCACGGCACGCCGACGGGAGCTCGGCGATAGGCTTTGCTCCATTGGCTTAGGGTTTAGGGTTTAGGATCTAGGGTTTAGGGTTTCGATAGGCTGGGGTTTGGGGTTTAGGGTTTAGGGTTTAGGGTTTGGCTTTGCCTAGACCCCCAAAAGTAAGTAAAATGCTGGCCCAAAACCTATAAAAGGGTATTTTTCTACACACTTTTGGGGTCCAGGTAGGAGTTTAGGGTCGCTAGGCTTTGCTCAATTGTTGGGGTGTTCAGGGTGTAGGGTTAAGGATTTCGGGACGGAGGCTCCCACGATAGCACCCCCCCCAATATATGCCCATGTCCCTACGGAACCTTTAGAGATAGCTACTCGTAGATAGATTAGGATAGGATTGGATAGGATTGGATTGGATAGGATTGGATAGGATTGGATAGGATAGGATTGGATAGGATTAGATAGGATTGGATTGGATAGGATTGGATAGGATTGGATAGGATGGTAGGTAGGTAGAGAGCTTAAACCTTAAACTTTACTACCTCAATCCCCATCGCCTAAACCCTGGACCGTACACCGCAGTTCCCAAAAACCGAACACCCAAGGCCCTAAACCCCAAAAGCGCCCACTCAAGTGAAATGTTTAAACCCGATAAGCCCCTATCGAACATCTATAGATGCCTTTAAGAATCCGTTTAAGAAGCCCTTTGAATGAGACCCTTCAATCCTCAGCCTTAAACCCTTCAACAATCCCCAAAATTAGATATAAAACATTAGGGCTCAATACTAAACAATAGGGGTAACAAAAATCCCAGATCGATACCTAGTTTTAAAAAAAGAACCCTGAAGGTAACCTTAAAATCCTCAGCCTTAAACCCCCAACCCCCATAGAACCCTTATGGATCCCTTTAAAGACCCCTTTAAACAACCCAGAAAGCCTTTAAAGGGAACCCTAAACCCTCCGCTTCTGTGTCCTATGTTGGGGACTTATAACTTACATCTCCACTTATAGTCACCCTAGACCCTAAACCCTATAGAACCCTTACAGGAACCCTACCTATTACTGGTAACAACTAACTACCCGTGAACCTCCAAGTACTGCCTAAAGAACCCTTAAAGGAACCCTTAAAGGAACCCTTAAAGGAACCCTTAAAGGAACCCTTAACTGAACCCTTAAAGGAGCCTTTAAACGAACCCTTGCAGGAACCCTTAAAGGAGCCTTTAAAGGAACCCTTAAAGGAACCCTTGAAGGAAACCCTTAAAGGAGCCTTTAAAGGAACCCTTAAAGGAACCCTCAAGTCCTCCATTTCTCTCTGTTGCCGAGGCCAGGACCCTGGCGAAGTGGAGGCGGCCTCCAGGAAAAAATAGCGGCTTTGGGCCTGGGCGGCACCCGGAGAGCCGGCTTTGGGTTTTTGGATTTGGGCGTTTCCGAAAATAGGGGTAACCTTATTTTGGTGTCCTTATGGTAAGGATCCTACTATCTAGGGTCTAGGGTTTGGGTTTTTGGATTTGGGCGTTTCCGAAAATAGGGGTACCTTATTTTGGTGTCCTTATGGTAAGGATCCTACTATCTAGGGTCTAGGGTACTATATTAGGGTCCCCTATTTTGGGAAACTCCCAATTTAAGTGCTCAAGGCTTTAGGGCGGGTTTAGTGCTTTAGGCCTTTTGGGCTTTGGGGCCTTTGGGTTTAGGGTTTTGGGATTTAGTGCTTTAGGCTTTTTGGGGGTGGGGTTTAGGGTTTTTAGGGTTTAGGATTTTAAGATTTAGGGGTTTAGGGTTCAGGATATTGTGAAATATAAGGGGCTTAAGACGGAATTTTATGACTTAAGGTGCATTCCTTAATCAAGGGAGTTGGATGGTATTGGGCTCTCTGAAAACTTCTTGGAATTGAGCCCATTTTATATGGGGTTTATAGGAAGCGTTGAGGCCAAGAAATCATCCCTGAACCCTGAACCCCTAAACCCAAAACCCTAAACCCACGACCGTTTCAGGCTAAAGGGCTTGGGGAGCTAAGGTTGCGCGAGTCGTTTGAACTCAAGACTATCGGTGCTTCGGATTTCCCAAGTCCAGGGATTGGTGAGCAGAATCACACAAGCTATATAAACTGGGCTTAGGGTTTAAGGGTTAAGGGTTTAGGGTTTAGGGTCTAGGGTTTAGGGTCTAGGGTCTAGGGTCTAGGGTCTAGGGTTTAGGGTTTAGGGTGTAGGGTTTTTCTTTTGAACTCCTTTTTGCGTCTGCCCCTAGGTCAGGGTGTAGGGTTTAGGGTTTAGGGTTTAAGGGTTTAGGATTCTCTCAAGGGCTCCTTTCAGGGCACCCGGATCTCTTGCAGCCCGATCCGAAGCGTCTCGCACCATTCGGGCTCTGGCGCGAAGACGCGGAAGCAACTCTCCGCAGCGTCGTCGAGCTTTCCGCACGTGCTGCACCGATGCGGCGCCAGTTTAGAGTTCGGGGTTCAGGGTTCAGGGCTTTTGGTTTAGGGTTTAGGGCATTGGGTTTAGGGTTCAGGGTTCAGGGCTTTGGGTTTAGGGTTAGGGTTTAGGGTTTTGGGTTTATAGTTCAGGATTTAGGGTTTTGGGTTTAGGGTTTAGGGTTTTGGGTTTAGAGTTCAGGATTTAGGGTTTTGGGTTTAGGACGAGTGCAACCATCTTGGACAGGGTCCAGTTGCCACAGCGAGGGAGAGCCAAATGGTCTTCAAAATGTTCACTCCATGCTGCCGCAGCTTTAGGGTTTAGGGTTTAGAATGTTGGAGGGGTGGGTTTAAGGCTTAAGGGTTTAAGGCTTTAAGGGGATAAGTCAGGGCTTAGGGGTTTTGGGATGGAAAGACTGAAGATTAGGGCTGCCGAGCTTAGAACTAAGGGTTCGCTGTTGAGGATTTACTTTGTAGCTCGTAGGATTTCAGGGCCGGGTTTAAAGTTTAGGGGCCAAAACTCCCGACAACATGGATCCTGATTGCCAGATCGAGACTTTCCCGGGTTCGTGGTTTAAGGCTTCGAGCCTTGGAACACCGAAGCCCGAGATCCGAAACCCGATCGGGGCCTGAACAGCAGGGGCGGGGAGGGGGATGTAGAGGCATTGCCGATTGTTGCGCATTTGCGGAACCTTCCCTCGCCGTAAACCCCTACAACCGAGGACCCGAACGAATTGCTCCATTCAGAACAGACTGCCAAGCGCTCAACGCAAGTACGAGCAGCAGCGGCTGCTGGGGAAGGTTGCGAGGCCTGCCGAGAGCTAGACTGACTTCGGCATAGATTCAACTAAGCCCCCCAAACCCCCAAAGTTTCGCGTTCAGGGTTAAGACCGCTCCGCAAACTTTGAACGATAATCCGAAGCACTCGTGTTAACATTCTCAAGACCACTAAACGATATATCAGTCTTCTACCTACAACAGCAGACGCGACAACGGCTACGGTGGGGACGACTTTGCTGTTAGAGTGCTCTGAACAGTGAAGGAAAACGACTGGGAGACTGCTAGTGAGCTGCTATAGTGGTTATATGCAACTAACACATCGGATTTGTGTCTTTGCAGTCATCGCTGGGCGTGTATGCCGAGAGGCTGATGTACCACTTTGGGCATTTCGATGACAAAGGTCTATCTGCACAGTTGAATTGCAGGTACGATGCAGGATGTTTAATACCAATCTCACCAGAACAAACACTCGCCAACATTCAAAAGGCGCCCCATATAACACTCACCAAACTATCCAAAATAAGCCCTACTTCATGCGCCTTGGATATGTCTTTGAGCCTACCGTCTGATGGTTTAGGGTTTATTGCAAGGGCTTGGGCACTTGATTCGCGCTCCGGAGACCGGCTTCCGGGGTGAAACAGCACTCCCTGGGGTTTAGGGTTCTGGGTCTAGGGTTCTGTTCAGGGTTTAAGGTTTAAGGCTTTTTTGTTGCACGACCCTTTTCTACTCGCCGGAAGTCCCACGAACGAAACGCAGAATCCCGCTTCGGTTTAAGGTTTAGGGAGGAAGCTTCAATCCTTTCAACAGCTTCCAATACCTGCCCTGACGGCCAGGCCCCAAAAACCTAAAGCACTGTCGATTGAGGACAGGAGGGTTCCTGTGAAAATTACGAAGCTTTGGAGTTTCTGGAAAAGGATGTTTCAGTCCAATGTCAAGCTGAGTGGGCATGCCACCCATCTGCGCTTCAGAGCTCCAGGTTGAAGTCATATAAACCCTCCTATTCTTCCCCCCCATAGAGCCTTGCTGTTGCCTTGCTACAGCAAAGCCCATAAAGTTGGAAACCGGATTAAGGCCAAATAGTGCTGGGATTACCTATACATTACCCTTCAGGATTGAGGCTATTGGGTTTCCAACTTTTGGGCTTCTACTGTAGAGCTTTGTGGTTGTTTCGAAAAAGTCGAAACAGACGTCAACCCTATGATTTTAAACCCTGATTTTCCTCCTTTCCTTTCAATCCTAGAAACTCCTACGAATGCACCCCCACAAAAGCCTCCAAAGCTCGATAAAGGCTCTGATAAAACGCAACTGCCTCCCTGGTTCTTCTCCCTGGTTCTTAGTAGGCGATGGGGGGAATGGATCCCTATGGTAGTCCCTGAAACGAGCCCCCATATCCCAACCCTAAACCCTAAACCCTAAACCCCATATCCCAATCCCCCATTCCCTAGCTCCCCAGCGAGCACAAGGGGGATGAAGTTGCCCAGGACTTCAAAGGTGATTTATAAACACTCCTATTCTACCCCTGGTAAAGCCTATAAAGCCTGATAGTGACCCTAAACCCTAAACCCTCAACCCAGACCCTAAACCCGAAACCCTAAAACCCTAAACCGTTTAACCTAAACCAGGGAGATGAACTTTAAACCTAAACCCTCAACCCTAGACCGTCAACTCGAAACCCTAAACCCTAAACCGTACGGCAAGGAGATGAAGAACCCTAAACCCTAAACACGAAACCCTAAAACCCTAAACCCTAAACACGAAACCCTAAAACCCTAAACCCTAAACACGAAACCCTAAAACCCTAAACCCTAAACCCTAAACCAGGGAGACGAAGTTGTCCGAGCTGGCGTTCCCCAGAAATGGCCTCCAGCGTCAGGAAAGCCACCAGAACAGGCCTGGCATTCTCTCGGAGTTTAGGGCTTAGAGGTTTAGAGGGGACAAGGGGTTTAGGAGGTTAGGGTTTGGGGTTTAGGGCTTTGGGGATTTAAGGGTTTAGGGTTGGGGGCGTTTTAAGTGCAATGCAGGGATTAAGGTTTACTATCCAAACAATTAACGGCCGCCAGCTGCCGCTTTTTCGCGCGGAGGCAGATCAAGGATCCCGGTCCAGCGTTGTAGCTGCCTTGCGATGGTCCTCCGAGGTTGGGGTTGCGAGTTTCAGGTTTAGGGGGTCGGATGTGGGGCTAGACGTTGGGTTTTGGGTTTAGAGGTTTAGGGGTTTAGGGGTTTAGGGGTTCAGGGGTCTACAGGGGTTTGGGGGTTTAGGGATAGGGTTTAGGGGTTAGATGTAAGGGTCACAGTGGAAAACTCTAGGGCTCCAAGGTTTCAGGCTTGGGTTGGGCGGTTTTTGACGTTTTCCCGGGGGCTCTAAACCCCAAACTTCTAAAGCCCTTAAACCCTAAACTAGCCCTGAGCCATAAACTAAGGTAAGGTAGGAGCCTAAATAATTACCAATACTACTTTGGGGTTCCTTAATGTAGTTCTAGTATAATACACCCCAAACCCTATTCCAATTATTAAGGCCCCCTATGTTAATTGAATCCTACACCCTGAACTCCGGGCTTTTCGGCCTTCCACGCTTCAGGAGTTGAGGGCTGCTCTTGGAATCCTTGGACTCACATGATAGCCTACTGCCGTCACAACAAGTGCGAGAAAGGGAGGGAGGGCGAAAGGGAGGGAGGGAGGGAGGGGGAGAGAGAGAGAGTGAGTGAGAGAAAGCACATTTTATGGTGTGGGGCGTAGGGTGTAGGATTTAGAATTTACGCTTAAGGGCTTGGTCCTTGAGAAGTCTTAGGTTCTGGGGCTTAGAATGCTTTAGCATTCAGTTGATGAGGAATACTTGGAGGGGCAGGGGACTTAGTAAGTCGTTTATAAGTAGGGTTATAATTGGGGTATCTCCATGTAGGGTACTTATAACTCTACTTAAAACCTACTTACTATTACTATAGCGAACGTACACCCCTAGCAAAAAACATAGTTTTTTAGCTGTTTCTTAGGGATTATAATAGCCAAAGATTAAAAANGGACTTAGTAAGTCGTTTATAAGTAGGGTTATAATTGGGGTATCTCCATGTAGGGTACTTATAACTCTACTTATAACCTACTTACTAAGCCCCCTGCCCCTCCAAGTATCCCTGAACCTTCAAACAGGTCCGGATTGAAGGTTTCGGTTCTTTTACCTCCTTCTTAATCTTCCATTCAAGTCTTTTAATATAGAACTCTAAAATGCCGGTGCCCTAAACCCTAAACCTTATGAACCCTAAACTCAACTCTAAACCCTATAAACCCTAAACGATGCACAAACCTGAGCCCTCACGCCTAGAAACCCCCAAGAGGCTCCTCCTCCGTCAGGTCGGCCCACTCTTTGTACAGCGAAAGCGGTAACGAGGGCGCCTCCAGTTTCAAGGCCTGACGGCTCCCTTAATTAAGGACTGGTCCTTGAAGTGTATAGGCCTCCTGATTCGGACTTAAGACATGTTATTTACTCCTTAATCAACAAATGTCGGGCTCGCTGTATCGATGTCTCTGGCACCGCATATAGTCCATGTTCAGGCTCAGGGTTTAGGTGCTTCTACTGTTGCAGGGACCTTTTGTACTATCTGCATCTCCTCAGGTGCATTCTCCACCCGCACTCCCTCTGCCGAACAACATGACCACATCTCGTTCAATTACATAAACAACACGGCAACGCTGAAGCCATTAGGTGGCTTGCTTATCACGTTCAACTTCTTCGCCGTTTCGTCTGCGACATTCCCCTGGCTCGGTTGGCTTGTGCAGAAATGTGCCTACACAGGCGAACACCCCCGAGGTCACGAAAAGCCTTCTACTCATGCTATGTTCTGTGCCGGGAGCACATTTCTTAACGCAGGGTTACCGCACTCTCATTGTGAATTTCGAGGCATCCTGGTGCTGTCACCCCAAATTTATGCCCCAACGGAAGTGCCGATGAAGCAATTGAAAATATTGTATTTACGAGTAGATATGAAGGACCATTCCTTGTAGACAGCAGCAAGTCGATAGGACGGGTATGAGGAGGAGCAGTAAGCATGCAACATTATCACAATCTTAGAACGGTTTGAACATGCTGGTCAGTCATATTCATTACAATGGCAAGAGATGCAAAATTCAACTCCAAACCACAAGCCTTGAACTGAATCCAAGCCCGAAACCAACCCCATACATGAGGCTAAGTAAGTAGACAAGGGCTTGGGGGGTATACTGTAACACTTATATTTGGACTCCAATCCTAAGCTGTTAAACCCTAAACTTAGCCCCAAACCCTAAAACCCCGCCCACACACACACAAACAAACAAACACACGAGCGAAGCCAAGCACTCGGGCCTCACACTCCAGCTCCACCAAACGCTCCCAGAAGCCTTCATTCGGCCAAATGACCTTCGGGTAGGAGGTTTCGTTGTTTGAGGTTTATACTTGGAGGTTCATGGGTAGTTATAAGTAGGGTTATAAGTCCCCTAATAGGAGTTATTACTATAGTTATCCTACTTATAACCTCACTTATAACTACCCATGAACCTCCAAGTAGGGGCTGTTTGAGGTTTCAGGGTGGAGTGCTTTGGATCTTGAGAGTTAAGGGCTCAGGGTTTGGCCTTCGGATTTGAGGCTTTGGGCGTAAAATTAGGGTTTAGGGTTTAGGGTTTAGGATTGAGGATTTCCATGACTAGAGTTTAGAGCTGAGGGTGCCCTGCTTCGAGCCTCAGAATTGGAGTTTTCAAGGATGGTCTCTGGCTCACTGTCCCAAGCATTCTGGTACTCCAAACCAAAACACTAAACCACCACCCCTTCAGCCTGAAAGCTCGCATGCATCCTATGATCCTGATTAACGGCTGCGTGCTGCGGAGTCCTGAATAATGAACCCAAGTCTTGGTAAGACTGTATGCGCCCTTCAACAAGCTATTACCCCTTAGAACCATACTAAACATATATGTTCAAAATTCTCTTGGGTTTATATGAACAAAAACAGAAAATGATTCCTAAGGAGCCTATAGAATAAGGGGATGCTCGACAAGCCGAAGGTTGCAACCGGCCAAAGCCAAGTCTCGTAGTCGTGGGGAACCGTATGCCCCCGGCCCGGGTTCGGTGTAGGGTTTAGGGTTTAGGGTTTAGGGTTTAGAGTTTAGAGTTCGAGGAATCGACTCACTTAACCCCATGCAAGCCTGCTTCAGCCTGCAGCCCTACAAACACAAACCCCATCGAGAGCTCTACCTGAAAGCCACAAACCTCAGACCCAACTGTACAACCCCCGCTCCAGAGCTAAACCCTCAAAGTTTCAGTTTGGGGTTCGGCCCCTATGGTATGACTTCCCAAAAGCCGAGTCCAGATGTGCCCAGGAGCGCGCCGGCGGCAGATGGTGTGGGCGAACGCCTGCCTGACCGACAATCCAGAATCCATCTTAGCGTCTTATTGTTGGCCATATATTTCTCCTGTGAAAAAACAGCCTATCAAACAGGAGTATAAACTAAGCCATGAAACCCTCATGATTTCCCTTTGTTGGACCTTATTTAAAATCGTACTAAAGCCCTGGTAGACGACTCCGCGGTAGACTAAACCCCACACGCTCGACCCTAAGCCCTTATAATAACTTAACATTAACCCTAAACCTTCAACCCGAAACCCCTAACCCTAAACCCTTAAAGCCCTAAACCCTAAGCCCTAAGCCCTAAACCCTAAACCCTAAACCTAAAACCCTAAACCCCTAAACCCGCAATCCTAAACCCAGAGCCCCACAGTAAACCCCATAAAGTTGGCAACCGGAGTAAGGCCAAATAGTGCTGAGATTCCCTATACATTACTCTTCAGGATTGAGGCTGTTGGGTTTCCAACTTTGGGGCTTCTACTATACACCCTCAAACCGAAACCCTGAACCCTAAACCCTACACCCTAAACTCTAAACTCTAAACCCTAGAACCTAAACCCTAAACCCTAAACCCTAAACCCGAAACCCCCAAACCCTAAACCCTGAGAGCTGAACCAAAAATCCGAGGCCCTTCTCGAGCCTCAGCGTCATGGACTTCCTGACACAGCTCCAGGGGTCGGCGTGATTTAGGGGCTCCTTGAAACGTTCCTTCAAGGGTTTACGGTTTTGGGGGTTCAGGGTTCAGAGCTTGAGAAATTTGGGTTTAGGGATGATACCGGGATCCATTTTCAGGGTTCCATTAAGGGTAGAATTCCTTTTTGAAGGTTCTTTGACGGGCTTTGGGAGTTTAGGGTCCTGAGTTTAAGCTTTAAGGGTTTAGGGGAGACACTAACCAT
Organism: Symbiodinium sp. clade A Y106; assembly: GCA_003297005.1. Lineage (NCBI taxonomy): Eukaryota > Dinophyceae > Suessiales > Symbiodiniaceae > Symbiodinium > Symbiodinium sp. clade A. The sequence goes on along the minus strand of BGNK01001509.1, from coordinate 66,265 downwards.
CCCAAAAAATTACATGATCCAACTGTGTGGATCTTGCGCTACAACAGTCAGGTGCAGAAGCCCGAGCAGCGCGGCTCAAGATAGCACAAAGCCCGTGTTAGCGTGGCTCGGCACGGTCCTTGGGGTCAACCTTGAACTTCAAGCAATAACAGCCCTGCGAAACCCAGGATAGCCGGTGAAAGTCAATGTAAAAAGAAGCGCAGCAAGCACTACTAGTATCCGCAGGAGGCAAACTTGCAATAAGAGACACCTCGATCGGCAACACTCTGCAACACCGCCCTAAACCCTAAACCCATGAACCCTAAACCCTGAAACCCAGAGCGAAAAACCGCGTGCCTGGAGATCAGGTATGCCAGGACCACCCTGAGCCCAGAGAGCTTTGTCTTCGAATTTCACTTCTGGGGCCTGGGGTCAAGGGATTGGGTTTAGGGTTTAGGGTTTTGGGTCGAATCCTAAACTCTACGAATTATGGGTTCTACAGGGTGTTCAGGCCGTCGGGTTGAAACCACACAATGCTCTGCCACACCTCGGACGTGTAAACCCTGCTAGAAACTCCTGTTTAAGACCCTTATAAAAACTCTGTAGGGTTCAGGGCGTAGGGGGTTTCGGGATCTGGTGGCTTGGGGTCTTGGGCCTAAACTCTATGCTTAGAGTTCAGGGTGTTGGGGTTTGGGGTTTAGGGCTTAGGGTTTGGAGCCTAAGCCATAAACCACATGGCGGCTTAAAAAGCTGCCTCGGGTCTGTGCGACCCGGTACCGCCTCTACTCGAAACCCTAAACCCCTAAACCCTGAAACTCTAAACCCCTAAACTCTACACCCCAACCGACATTCCACGAAGGCGCGTGCTGGAGCGGGAGATGCCGGCTGCGCAGTGCACGACACAGCCGCCTCCTCACAACTAAGGTTTGGGGGTAGGGGTTTCAGTTTAGGGTTTAAAGAGTTTTCGGCGGTTCTACTGCGGCAGGCCGAAAGTTAGACCCACCCCCAGCTTCATTGAAATAGAGCAAAAACTAACTATCCTCCTCTTGATACTCCCCAGGGCTTGAGGCCTGAACTAATAGGGTAGGCTTTCGGCTAGCTATACCAAGGAACCCTGATGACCGTTACGGCTTGTTCCTGCCAAAACTCGCTCTTCAACAGCAGGACCCCAAACAAGTTCGAACTGGAGCTCGAGGCCACGAGTAGTACGAAGACAGTTGCCGATGGGATCTTGAGGTATCACAATGCCTCTGCATATGGGTGGTTGTCAAAATTATGGTGCCTTTTTGGGTCCCTATTATAATACGGCACCTATTATTTAGGGTACCCAAAAAGGGACCTTAATTTTGACAACCACCCATATCGAACCAGCTATATTGCGAGACCTTTCCTGGCTACACCTGCTGACCGGGTGTGACTTGCACCACACTCCTTGATTGCCGGAGGAAGGTGTGACTGAGTTTGTCACCCTAAACCCTAGACCCTAAACCCCAAACCCTAAACCTCGAACCGTTTCGCTCGGTGAAGTGCTAAAGTAGAGGCCATAATAATTAGAATAGGATTTTGGGGTCCATTATACTATAATCATAACAGGGAAACCTCGAAATAGTATTGGTAATTCTTTAGGCCCCTATACTAAACCCCCATAATACCCCTTGTAGTAATCCTTATAGACCCCTTTAAAAGGAACCCTTTAAAGGAACCCTATTACAAGGGCCCAGGACCAGACTGCGGGACTCCCCCGCCCGCTTCCGCAGTCCAGCAGCCGTAGCCGCATCGATGAAATTGAATGCAGACTCGAACTTCGCCTAAGAAAAGCTACAGGAAACCTGTCAATAGAAAAATGTATACATAAATATATATATATATATACATAGGGTCTAGGGTTTAGGGTTGAGGGTTGAGGAAACCTGTCCATATATGATCCCGGTTCGGCCGTCCCCCCCCCCCTCCCCCCCCCAATGGTTCCTCCCCACCCCCCCCTGTGGTGTGGTGTGGTGGTGGGTTGCTTC
>BGNK01001509.1:45016-64021 GCA_003297005.1 Symbiodinium sp. clade A Y106 | reverse complement strand
GGGGTCGGCGAACCGAGAACCGGGATCATATATACTATTACTGCAAAACAGACTAACGCAAAAACTCAAAAACTCAACCCTGAACCTTAAACCATAGGGGCTTTGAGGGTTGGGTTCGTGCCCTGAGGCTTCAGGTTGTGAGGTCCGTTTCTTCACACGTCTCTGAAGCGGGCTACGGCTCATTTTGCCGGTGTTAGGGTTTAGGGTTTGGGGTTTGGTGTAGGGGTGTCGTGTGCTAAGAGCCCTGCGGAGTGGTACTATCAAATGCTCAAGCTCCCGTAGTAGAAGTAAGAGTTGTAGGGCGTAGGGTTTCAAAAACCTAAACCCTATCATAGGTTTCAGGGCTTGGGGATCAATAAATGCGGGCGGCGTCTCTTTGAGAGCATCTGCCATGTCGGGGTCGTCCGTTACATCGGACACGTTGAAGTAAACCAGCTGATCTGGAAAGTTGTTCTCCTGCGAGGCAGCGCAAAGATGGAGGAGGGGAAGCTAGCAAACCGAAAACCCGTAACTGCTATAGTGCTAATCTCGCACAAAAAAAGCAAGGGCCCCTAGAATAGGCAGCAGAATTGCCATGGCAAGGACCGTGCTTGACCTACTGAACCTCGCCTTTCCACATCTGCCCGAACGCTGCCCCCAGATTTCATGTGTGTCACCACGCTCAGGGCCCAGTTGGCCGGAACCCAAACCTAAAATCCGAGGCTTGCGTCATGTGAGTTTGACTTAACGTTCCCGTTTTTGGCCCCTAAACCCTAAGCCCCCTTTGCCACCAGATCTGAGCCGAAGACAAAGTCGGGTGGTGGGGAATTTGACTGGGGCCTGTGTGCTAAATGACAACGCACGTGACAGAAATCTCATGTGGCCCAAAAGATCCTTGCCTGAACAGTTTGATAGAGTTTCATGATGACATCATGAACCTGAGACCACAAACGGGAAGAAGGGCCCACCGGGAGACCTAGTTATTTTGGTTTTCTTTGGAATACAGTTCCGGAGAACATGGCCTATCAACCGCGCTAGGACAACTGGCTAGGGGGCTTCAAGGGGAGCTTGAAGGTGGGCTTCAAGGGGACTAAAAGGGGGCTTAAGGGGACTTTAAGGCCACCAAGCGTTCAAAGCGGCGTTGCTTTTGAGACCATCGATGACGACTCTTTCGAAGAATCAATGTAGGGGCCTAAATAATTACCTATACTATTTTTTGGTGGTTCCCTACTACAATTATAGTATAATGGGCCCCAACACCCTATTCTAATTATTAAGGCCCCTATACGAAACCCCCATAATACCCCTCATAGTAATCCGGTCCTTATGGACTCCTTTAAAAGGAACTCTTAAAGGGAACCCTATTCTAATTATTATTATCCCAAAACTAAATCCTGAAAAAAGCCCTTACCGTAACCCTTATGGACTCCTTTAAAGGAACCCTGTAAGGGAACCCTACTCTAGTTATTAAGGCCCCTAAATTAGAGTTTAGGCTTTGGCCTGCAGAGTTGAGGGGAGCAGGATGACCCTACTTGGAGGTTCATGGGTAGTTGTAAGGGTTCCTTTAAGGTCCCCTTTAAAGGGATCTATAAGGGGTTCGAAAATTAAGGGTATAGGGGTTTAGAGGTTAGGGTAGTTATAGGTGGGGTTGTAAGTTCCCTAATGGGAGTTATAGTTATAGTTACCCTACTTTTAACCCACTTATTACTACCCATGGACCTCCAAGTAGGGCGTGTACCGGAAGAATAAGGGTTCAGGGTTGAGGGTTTAGGGTTAGTACTGACCACCAACATGAACACTCAAGTTGTTCAGGCAGTGAGAAGCGGCACGGAGATTTCTGACACAGGTCGAGATATACCCGAAAAGCCGCCAGCCGCAAAACCATAAGCCGCGAGCCCACAACTCCTGCTCATTGATGCACAAGACGTGCGTGATGCCAAGTTCCTTTCGCCGGCGGTAGATCAGGTTCTGGTCTAGGGCGCACGTTGAAAATTGGAGGCCTTCATAACTAGTCTACGGTCTTGGGGTATGCTATAGTATAAACAAAGACCAAACCTAATTTTGAAGCCACGAAGCTTGAAGCCTCGACACCCGACGCTTGAAGGAGCACGCGACTTAGTTTGCCAAGCAACTTGCGGCTGCGGCTTTCTGTCAGTAAAGAGGGGGGTTACCCTCATTACAATCCTGCTGGTAACGTACTCAACTTGATCCTTCACCCAACCCCTCACTTTGCAATGCAGCTAGAGAGCTGAGCTCTCGAGGAAATCCCTAAACCCCAAACCCCCCGCCCAAAAAAAAGCAATCTGCTCGGATCTCTCCTTCAGAGCCGACAGGTCCTCCACGCCACGGCAGTTAGTCAGGAAAAGCCTTTGCGGTTTGGGACTCTTTTCTGAGGCTCGGTCAGGATTTTGCAAGTCATTTCCAAGGTTTTACTGATGGATCAGGGCCATCTAAGGGGGCTGTCCATGGCGTTGAGGGCTTCGTTTAAGTTACGAACCGCAACCCCTTAAAGTTGCCATCTCAACGATAGTTTAATGCCCCCAAAACCTCTTTAGACGTGTCAAGGTCCTCAACACTAAACACGAAACCCGAAACCCTAAACCCGAAACCCCAAACCCGAAACCCTAAACCGGGTCTGTGGCTTAGGGCTGTCAGGTTTTGGGCTAGGAGGAGTTGGCACTTGGGATTTTTCAGGAGGGCCTAGGGTTGAGCCTTTCAGGTTCCTTAGTGATCTCGGGCTTTGGGGTTCGGGGTTTAGGGTTTAGGGTTTAGGGTTTAGGGTCTTTGGTTTGAGGTATGAGCTTCAGGATTCGGTGTCTTCTTGGGGTCCATAAGTTTGAATACATTCTAGTCGGGGTTCTTTGGTTCTTGTGCCTTGATTCTTTGGATTCGGACTTTGCTGAGTTTTGAGGACCGGCGCCAAGGTTTTATGCCTTGGGCCGCTTGGGGCTTATGCAATAACACCGTAGCCATAACACATTATGAAACCGTGTATAAAGGAACCCCAGAAAGGTACCCTATTCTAACTGCTTAAACCCTAAACCCTAAACCCTAAACCGTTGCTTAAGGCCCCCATCTTGAGCTCTTGGGGTGTAATATAGGGGCCTTAATAATTAGAATGGAGATTTTGGGGCCCATTATACTATAATCGTAGCAAGGAACCCTCAAAATAATGTAGGTAATTAAGGAAGCTTCAGCTGAAAGGTCTCGAGCTTCGGAGCTTTCGGCTTAGGATTCGGGGTTTAGGGCTTAGGGTTGGTTTTTTTTAAGGGCCTCTTTCTATTCCGCAGATGGTCTAGAGAGCCTCGATTGAGGGCTTAGGGTTTAAGGTTTATGATTTGGGGTTTAGGATTGAGAGTACGCCTTTCCGCGCGCCGTTTAGAGAATGAGCCTCTAATCCTCCTAAACCCTCAACCCTACACCCTAAACCCTAATCCCCAAACTACGCCCTAAACCCTAATCCCTAAACCCTAAACCCTAAAACCCTTAACCCTAAAACCCTAAAACCCTAATCCCTAAACCCTAAACCCTAAAACCCTAAACCCTAAACCTTAAACCAACTTTCCACCCGCCACAGAAGCCGAGCAGCTGGCCAGAAAGTATACAGGAGATCTCTCTCCTTGATGCATCGGTTCCTGTGTTGGTGTTTGGGGGTTTAGGGGTGTGGGGTTTAGGGTTTGGGGTTTAGGGTTTAGGATTTAGGGTTTCAGGTTTAGGGAGTTTTGGGGTTTTGGGGCTGTGGGTTTAGGGTTTTGCGTTTCGGGGTGTAGGGCTCTGCCTGTTTAGGATTTTGTGGTGTTGCTCGAAAGCCCTGTTCCTCCGGGAATACCACTACACAGGACTTCTGAACTCAGCCCCTGAAGAAGCCAGCTCTACGAAATACACCACAGACGAGCCTGAGCCCTCACTGAGAGGTGTGGAAAGTGCTGAGCTGTGTCGGGTAGGGTGCGTAGGCCTCCGGTGGGATCTCAGCGGGAAAAGGACGATCGCCGTCCCCACTGCCATATGTCCAGTGTGCTCTGGTGTGCTGTCCTGCTGTTTGCGTGCAAAGCCCCGGCGTTGATCGGTAAAGTAGCCAGGTCCCCTTCCGTCACGCTGGACGAGGACAGCCCCTGCCCAGGCACCGCCGCTGTCGAGCGCTCGTTGGTGCAGGTATGCCCCCCACCCGATTGCAAGCTCCAGTGGCATGGTTCGCGGGTGGTGGCCTCCCCCCAAGCTCAGCAGCCATGTCTGAAGGTGGCCGTCGATACGCTTGGCGTCCCCCACTGCTTGTGCCGTGGAAGCTGAGGAAATCGGGCAATGCTTTCTGCGACTTTGTGTTAATCGGCGCAGGCAGCTATCACAACGGATTGTAAGGTGTTGGGTTCAGTGTTCGGGCTCAGGATTTTGGGAGTTTAGGGTGCCCATACCAAGGAAAGGAGGCCATTTTGCCGGGCCCTGTGCTGCATCTGCTGACCATCGAAGGAAGAAGCACCTGAGATTCCAGAATCACAGCGGCACTAATATACAAACCTAAATAGTTAGCAACAGTGTTCCGAGTAACGCCCTTAGAGCCCTTCATGGAATTCTAACTTTTATGCCCCAAACCCTATTCCAATTATTAGGACCCCTATATTACCCTCCGGGTTCAGGGATCGGGGGTGCAGCCCATGAGGGCAACTTCTCAAGAAAGTTACTTCGGTGAGGGCTTCTGGGGTCTAGGCTTTGAATAGGGGCAAACTAAAACAATAGCTTGTATACGCGCCTTCTTGTGGAAAACTGAAAAAGCTCCTTAACAAGAACCCGGTATTGGGTTGCCGGTTGCTTGCCGGTAACCTCCAAGACCTTCTCCAGGCGCAGCTGAAACCAATCACAAATAGGATCCTTCGTAACCCTAAACCCTAAACCCGAAGCCTGTTGCAACTTAAAGGCGGTAGTTCCATCAGCGGCCCTAAACCTCAACCCTGAACCTCGGCCCTTAACCTCAAATTCCCAAAACACTGGAGCTCCTCCTTACTATAATTATGGTATAATGGGCCCCAAAACCCTATTCATATTATTAAGGCCCCGATAATATTATCCCAAAACACTGGAGCTCCTGACCAAGGGAAGTAGAAGGCGTCGGACTCCGTGGCCGCCGGCTCTCCATCCGCGGTGAAAGCCATGCTCCAAGCTACTATAGGGGCCTTAATAACTAGAGTAGGGTTCCCTTACAGGGTTCCTTCAAAGGGGTCCATAAGGATTACCACAAGGGCTTTTAAAAGGATTTAGTATAGGTGCGTTAATAATTAGAATGGGGTTTTGGGGCCCATAATTACAATAAGGAATCCCCAAAATAGTATAGGTACGTATTCAGGCCGCTATAGTATGGAGTGTCGGGTTTTCCTTCAAGGGTACAGGGACCCTTTACAGGCCCAAAATCCTGAAGCCTACCTGACCCCTAAAACCCTAGCATGTGTTTAGCCTGTAGTTGTTGTGCTTGGGGCCTGTAGCGTCATAATAGCGAGTGTAGGGGCCTTAGCAAAAATAGAACAGAGCTTTGGGGTATGATACAAGGATATGAATTCTTTGAGTTTGGTTTCGAGTTTAGGGTTCCGGGGATATGAATTCTTAGACGGGTTGTATATTGAAGGGCTTGAGTCTGAGAAGGGCCACAGGCTATCACAGGGCAAGCGTCGTGAGGGTTTAGGGTTTAGGGCGCTTTATTCTGAGGCTTAGGGTCCAGTGCTTAGGTTTAGCTCCACAACAAGAAAAGGACATCCGCTCTACTATGCTGCAAACCCAAACACACCACCAAAATCTACAACATAAACACTGCAGCCTGATGCCTTTGACTATGAGACTGCAAAGCCCCAACACCGCGTGGTAGCAGTGCTATGCCGCTACTACGCGCGCACGGGCAGCCAGAAAAACAACACAACAACGTAACCGACCTACCTACTTAGACTGCTTTTGGTGTATCTTAAATTTCTAGCGGGGGTCATGGGCAGCCCCGAACCCCAAAAGCCCTAAAGCATTGAAACGCGAAACCCCCAAAACTTAATTCTAATCCTGAACCACGGAAGGAGCAACCCCCGCAAAAACAAAAACCCGCAACGAACCTGCTGAAAACCCGGATGCCCTCCAGTCCATAAACTCTAATTAGACCTAAGCCCAGAGACTTCGAATCTAAACCCCTAAGCGCACGAATTCTATACTCTAAGCCCAGAGACTTCGAATCCAAACCCCTAAGCCCCCGAATTGAATTGAGCACTAAGAACCTGAAGTTTAAACAGCCCTTATACTAATCTTCTTATGTCAACTCTCATATATCCATAGAGCCCTTATCCGCACAGGCCCCCAGGAAAAAGTCCATAGGGGCATTCAATATTGCCTTCGGTTTTGGCGGCATATTGGAACCCGATTTCAATCTTCCAAGTACTCCAGTCTGTTTAAGCCCCTATATAACCCATATAAACGGTTGAAATAGCTCCAAAATGCCAGAAATCAATACTTGCCAAAACCATAAGGCACTAGTCAAACCCCTAAGAACCCTTGAAGCACCAGAACAAGTCAACTTCCCAAGATAGAGAATCTCTTATAAACTCCTAACTGCACCCAAAAACATCAGGAAATGTCCAGTTTCCGAATACACAGAAACCTTCGCAGACCCCGAAAGCACAAAACACAAAATCTTGCAAATATGTACCACCCTGCAATGTGCCGATAAACCCAACAAAACCCAGCTTCTTAGTATATAGAACCCTATACAAAGAACCCTGTTCAACACCGCCCCTGCCAAAAAAAGCACTCCTACGAAGTATATAGAACCCCCAATGGAACCGGTATACAGAAATCCAGCTTCCCAGTATATAGAACGCTCTCGAGCCCTTACAAATCCGTAGAAGAACCCAGCAAAAAAGGAAACTCAACCTTCTGGCAGAAAGAACTCCCCACGAGAAGAAGCCGTTATAGAACCCTTCTCAACACTCGCAAAAGCATAAAACGCAAAAACAAAAAAAGAAACCCGAATTCAAATTCCTTGTATACAGAACCCCTGATAGACCCCCTCATAGAACAATTGCGCATCCCAAGACTATGCTGAACTTAAACCCCTAGCATTTTTTAAGTTTATCTGTTTCTTAAGGACTATAGGAACCAAAAATTAAATATTGTTTCTAAGTGCTCCTACTTGGAGGTTCATGGGTAAGTATAAGTGGGGTTATAAGTAGGGTAACTCTAATTCTAACCCTGATTAGGGGACTTATAACCCCACTTATAACTACCCATGAACCTCCAAGTAAGTAGAAGCGGATAAGAAAATCCAACTTCGCCGGCCCTGCGCGGCCAGGGCCGGCCGGCGCTTGGCCGGCAAAGCCTCAACCTACAGTGTACAGGTTTAGGGGTTCAGGGTTTGGGGTTTGGTTTAAGGTTTAGGGCTTTAGGGTTTTAGGGCTTTCGGGTTTTAGGGTTTAGGGGTTTAGGGGCTTTAAGGGGTTGAGGGTTGAGGGTTTTAAGGTTTATGCACGGGTTTGGGAGTTTAGGGGCTTAGGGGTTTAGGAGTTTTAAGAGTTTAGGGTTGAAGGGTTTAGGGGCTTTAGGAATTTAGGGTTGAGGGGCTGAGGGGTTTAGGGGTTCAGGAGTTTTAGGAGTTGGGGTTTCGGGCTTTAGAGATTTAGAGGTTTAGGGTTTAGGGTTTACACGGCGATAGCTCCCAGGTTGGACCAATCAGGGTGTTGAGGTTGAGGGTGTCGATTGGTTCAGGGTGTTGAGGTTGAGGGTGTTGAGCTTAGGGTGTAGGGTTTAGGGTTGGGGGTTTAGGGCTTAGGGATTAGGGCTCAAATTTTTTGTCTACAAACTCTGCTTGCTGGGCATTCGCAAGGATTCGATATGGTTTTTGACGAAAGGATTGCATCACAAAATCAATGGGTGCCATAAAGATTCTATGGGCGTATACTAGTCTCATGAGGGCTTTACCCGGTTTTGCATGGGTTCGGCAAAAGCTGTATCATGGTCTTGCAAGGGCTTTCTAAGGGTTCGATAGGAGTTTAGGTTCACAGGGGGTTCCAGGATTTGCGCTTAAGGTTTAGAAAACTGAGGTCAGTGATTGGGTCTAAGGGTTTGGGGAATGAGGCTTCCAGGGGCTCGGTTGTGGGGTTTACGGCATCGGTTGTAGGGTAATGTAAGAACCTGATTAACAAACCCTGGTCCTAGAACTCCGAAAGGAATAGGATCCATATAAGGAGCCTGAATGAAGACCCAAGCTTTATTAATCAGGTTCCTAAATAACCTAGACTACCCTACCTTTTTAGAGTACCTAGTTTCATGGTTAGGATCTGTTATCTATAGAAAGGTAGGTGCCCGACGGAGGGGTTCCAAAATTAGGGACAGTGGTCAAGTACGGTTCTGATCAGTCTTCAACTCTTCGACTTTTGCACCTTTGACATATCGTAATAGAGTATACTAACCCATTGGTATATATTATAGTATCTTGTATTCAATGGCCTATCACACACCGGTAGATGGAAACCATTGCCATTGTAACAATCGCAATTCGGCGCTGAACGTTGACACCTTTTTCTGTGCCAGAAACATTGCTTTGTACCCGAAACGGAAACTAACCCGAAACCCGTCCCCAGATCGCCCAATACCTCTCATTTGAGGAATAAGGCTCAGGGCTTCTAGAGTTTAGGGTCTAAGGTTCATGGCCTCACATTAGAAACATTCAAAAGGTGATGGAAGGCATACCCCGGTTCACGGGACTTGGGCTGCCAAGTCCCGAAATCCCATAAAACCCGCTCACGCGGAAAATGCTACGAACCCCATAAACCCCCTGTAAACCATTAAAACCACCCCCCAAAACCCCAAGATTCTGTGCTAATTACCAATGGCAGTCCGCCGGGACAGTTCATCTCCAAAACCACCACTTGGCAAACTTGGGGTTGAAGGAATTTGTTTGGTGCTAAGCTGCTACAGGCCGAAGACTGCCCTGTAATCGGTGCTGCACTTCTGAACCCTGCTCTTGTATGCCACGAAACAGCATGGGCAAGGTGATCCATTCAATATGAGTTGCAGAAAATAGATTGCATGCCATGCAGCTTTCCTTGGTTTTCTCTGTCTCTGGGCCACATGTCCGAAGCTGTCCACTCGTTCCAGTCAAAATGCAGCGGTAGATCCGCAGTGTTCAAAGACGATATTGGCGTTGTGAAGGTCATGGAATCACGGTTTTCCGTCCAAAAGCGCAAAATCACGCCTGTGACCTCGAGCTGAGCGCGATCGTTCAATGCGGCTACAATCTCTTTCTGAACCGAATCCAGGGTCTGATCCTCGGCCAGGCTCACAATCACCTTGCCCAGCTGCGGAAAGTCGCACCTTGCTGAGGGCTTCGTTCGTGCTGCGCTCGTGCTGCAGCATCTTATGCGCCTCGTCCAGCTGCGCCTGGACTTGGGATTTACCTTCAGAGCCCAAGACCTACTGATCTTTCGTGGGCGTGGGCTCTTGCTGTAACCCCACGGGTCGCCGATGCCAACATCCCCAAAGCCGGAACTGCAACCCTGCAACCGCTGCCAGTGGAGCTTAAAGCACTCCCGCAGCCCCTCACCCACTCCACCCCCCGAGCCACGACTCCTAAACTCTAAACCCTAAACCCTAATTCAACCCTAAACCCTAATTAACCCCTAAACCCTAATTAAACCCTAAACCCTAATTAAACTCTAAACCCTAATTAACCCCTAAACCCTAATTAAACCCTAAACCCTAAACCCTGAACCGGGGCCCTCGTTCTGTGAGCTGGGGCGCTGACCAGGCTAAGCTCTTCCGCAAAGGCCTGGTCCATTTTGCGGTCCCTACAATTCTACACAAGTGCTATCGAGGTTGCTGAGAGCCTTATATTGGGCTTGAGGGTCTAGGAGTAGAGTTGATGTTGGCCATTTCGGTGTCAAAGGATTTTGCTCATGGGGCTTTAGCCGGTTTGGGCAGCAGTTTTGATCGGGGTGTGTGTGTGTGGATGTATGTATGTATGTATGTAAACGTGTATGTACTTAATCCTCAAACCCTCGACCCAAAACCCCACCTCAACTCCCAAGGCGAGACTTCCCACGGAATCCACGTCACTCCCGTCTGGCATATCTTTACAGCCAGTCATGAAACCCGAAACCGGCCATCGCTGTTGCCAATGCTTCCACGCATATCAACGTGGCACAGTCGTTCTCCCGATTCTGTCTGAGTTCCTTAGATGATCAGTCTTTGCCTAAAGAGACCCAAGGCATTCATTCGCAACACTCCTAAGGAGCCTGTGGCCACCCACCAGGCCCCTGATACAAACCCTAAGCCCTAAAGCCTCATGATTCGTCACTTCTCAACGCATATTATAGAACCCTGAAGCGGATTTTTCAAAATACCCGGTCCTTTCCCCCGATCCCGCCTGGCGCAGAGGAGCTGTCACACCCTCGGACGCAACCACGTGCGTCGGCGTCAGAGTCTGCCAGGAACCCACTAGGGTGTTCGAGGGTGTTTCGGGGAGTTTCAACGTTATGTACCTTAGGTCATACTAAAAAAACCCTAAACCCTAAACCCTAAACCTTAGGTCATATTACAATTAAGGATCTAAAGGCTCTAAGGCTTAGGTGTTTGATTACGGGCTTAAGGGGCTTCGGGGGCGAGTGTTTAGGTTGAGAGCTTTACGATCCAGGGGGTTAGAGGTTTTTAGGCTCAGGGTTTCAAGCTTCAGGGCCTTCATGGTCGGGGTTAAGGGTTAAGGGCTCCAACCTTAGACATTCAACGCCCCATTTGCTGAAACTTTCACGAGGTGATGCTCATAATGATGCTCGCAGGGTCGGTTGGAACGGTGGAAAGGTGGACTGAGCACGCACAACCCGAAATAGAATTGCAGTGATGTTATCAACTCGACGAACACAACGATACCATGGGGAAGACTGATGATAATGATAATTAATCTGACTACCAGCAGTGCAAATGAGCATGACAGTATTCATTATGATGGGGTCAAAAGTTACTGCGCCCCTCTTGCACCTGCCGATGTGGTTGGGGACGACCACGTTGCTGGCTCGGCCTCGAGTGGAGTGTCCGGAGTTGATTCAGTAACAGGCTGCCAGCTGGTGGAGGGTGGAGACCACGAACTCCATGATTGCCAGGTCTGCCACGACTCCGAGCCGTAGCTGTGAGTCCACCACGGTGATTCCGCCTCGGTGGTCTTCTGGGCTGCCTCCTGCTGCTCTCGTGCACGGGCTTTCGCTGCAGCCTCTTCCCTGAGCAGCAACAAGTTCCCAGTGGGTGGCTCCTGCGCCCCTTTCAGCCTTGTAGGAAGTCGGCGTGCCGATCGGCATTGGGAGCTCGGGCTCGGCATGCTTGTCTGCCATCCGGGATGAGACAAGGTGGTGTGATGATACTGTGGTATGAGACAAGAATTAGTGGTGCGTTTTTTACACATGCGACTCGGGCAGTCAATGAGATGATTGATGCGACTTGCGGCGTACCATGCGACTCCTGAAGCTTCTTGTACCTGGGAACGCTCTAAAGATGATGCGGCATGACCGGGTACGTATGCGACTTCTAGACTCTAAACTAAGATCCTGCTCGATAAACCCTCAACTCCAAACTTAACCAGCATACATCGTCCTGCTCCGACGAGACTGGTTCTGAAGTCTCTAAACCGTTGGCCCTGAGACACCAAGACAATGTAAAGCCCAAACCCTATATATCCCAAACCTAAACTCCAAACCCTACATCCTAAAACCCTGAAGCCTACATCCTAAAAACCATGCCGCCCGAAACCCAATGCTGTAGCACCCTTTTCGACACCTTCACAGAAACCTTCTACTGTAGCACCCTTAACGGAACCGTTAAAATGTTAAAGAAACCTTGAACATGAAGGCACTGCCGATACTTAGGGGGTCAGGACACTTCGCAAGTACAGGTTGGTACATTGATTTATGACCCCAAATCGGGTGCTTCTCGCCCGAATTACCTAAGTCCCTGATCCTGTAGCTGGCCATCCCCTCCAAGGCCTCGATCCAGCAACGCAGATCCTCCTGGCCATGCGTGTATTTTCGGGGGTTGCTATAGGGTATTTATGGGGCTTTATGGGTTTGCCGTGTTAGAGGCGGGTTCTATGAAGACTGTCAAAGTTTGCGAAGTTTGGGGACCTGGACCTTAGGCCTTAGGTATACCCAGTCTGGGCAACAGGGCAGCTTGTTTCGGGCGACGATCCCACTGCTTAGGGACTATAGGGTCTTTAGGCCCCTGAAACCCCAAGCCCCTGACGGAATCCTTCAAAGAACCTATGCCCATACGGAACTCTGTGTAGAACCACCATAATACCCTAAACCCTAAACCCTAAATCCAAAACCCTAAACCCTAAATCCAAAACCTTAAACACCCTAAACCCTAACCACAAACCCTCAACGGGGAATTGAGGGTTTGGGGCTTTCAGAGGGAGCCTGGAGGACAAAGCGAATCCGTCCGCCAAAGAGTTGACGGTTTCCCGAAATGATCATTGCCGGTACCCGGTAATGTGTACGCCACAGATACTATTGGTCGTCGTCATAACAGCAACAAGCAACCATGGCTTTGGCCTTGGCGGTTTAAGGCTTGCGGTTTATGCGTTAGGGTTTAGGATTAGGGTTTCGGGTAGGGTTTTAGGGCTGTGCCCTTGGCCGCTGCACAGATGTAGAATCGACAGCCCTGAACTGCCCAAACCCTAAAGCCGAGAACCAAGAATCCCCGACACACTAATCCTATAGGCCTATGTAACCCGAAGCTCTAACGAAGCCCTGAAACCCCAAGCCCAGAAGCCTCAAACCCGAAACCCGAACGAAACTCTCAAAAACCATCTGAAAGCCAGAAAACCGGCTAACGAAAATGTTGGAAACAAAACTATAAACCCTAAACCCTAAACCCCCTAAGCCCCCTAAACCCTAAACCACCCAAAATGCCGTCGAAAAAGGAGCCCTCACGAAGCTCGAGACCCTCAGCAGAGCCTTCACGAGGGATGCCGGGAAGCCTCGTGGGTGAAGCTGGTGCTTAGATTTAGGGTTTAGGGTTTAGGGCTTAGGGTTTAGGGCTTAGAGTTTAGGGCTTAGGGTTTAGGTCTTTAGGGTTTAGGTTTTGGGGTTTTAGGGCTTAGAGTTTAGGGTTTAGGGCTTTGCGTTGTTGAACTCCTCTTCTCCGGCTGCAGGTGCGGCTACCAGAAATGCCAGTAGGCCAGGAGGGTTTGGGGTTTAGCATTCAAAGTTTATATTGGCATTAAGAGGGTTTATGGGGTTTCTTGGGCTTATAGGGTTTAGGGTCCACTTAAGGGATCAGGGGACTTGGTAAGTAAGGTTCTGTGTACCGCACTTGGAGCTATAAGTAATTGTAACTACGGTTACCTCGCTTATGACCCCACTTACTTACTAGGTCCCTTGATCCTTGAGGTAGGGTTCCTGGAAGGGCTCCAAAAGGGCCTCTATACGAGTTTAGGTTCTGTAAAGGCCCAATAAAGGTTCTTGCCTTTCCTGCGGGGGTTCTGTGAAGGTTTAGGGGTTAGTGGCTGCATGGTTCGGGGTTGTGGCGTTGCGGGGTGTAGGGTTGAATGCAGGACCTAGAGAAACCCGTGGCGAGAGTTTGAGCATTGGCTAAAAAACAAGCTGCAACAATGGAGCTCCAGAGAATCGATAGTCAGGCTTCGGAGACTGCAGGGTTGCCTAGTTTGTGGTTTGAGGGTTCAGAGGTTTGACAACCTGGGAGGTTAGACGTTGGTTCAGGGTTTCGGGTTGCCCGTCAGAGTAGTATGATCCCTGAAGACATGGGTGTTGTTGCTGTTCAAGCTACTGCCGCTGCTTCTCCTACCCTCAGCCTAACCCTTAAACCTTAAACCCTAAACCTTAACCCAGACCCTGAAACCCTAGCCTACCCCTTACCCCGAAACGCTGAAACCTCAACCTGAAATCCGGGCATCAAAAGAATTCTTATATGAATAGTACATAATATAGGATCGTATATGATGTAGTACAATAGTGTATACTATGATACAATACAATACAATACAGTACAATACAGTACAATACGATGTAGTACAATGTAATGTGCCCTGATATGATAGAATACGATATAACCTTATATAAGATGATATGGTATGACAATAATATAGTACTATCTATATATGTATATATTACAATATCGTACAATATAATACAATATAATATTTCTCTGCGCCCGTGTTCCAGGTGTTGGCTTTGGGGCGAAGAGCTGTGGGCTACAAAACCCGACTGTAAACCCTGATACCCCAGCCACCCCACCCACCCNAGCCCTAAAGCCCTGAACCCCTAAAGCCTAAACCCCTAAAACCCTAAACCCCTAAAGCCCTAAAGCCCTAAACCCTATTCTGATTATGAGGACCCAACAGAAAACTGGCACACTATATTAAGACAAAACCCACAAACCTGAACCAAATTTTACAATGAAATGTTACCTAAGAAGCTCCCGAGCCCATGCAACCCCTTAAGACAACCTCAATGCAGGACCCCTAACATTCCGAAGCCCCTGAATCCCAAACCACATAGCCTACTTGTCGGGTATCATGGGGGAACCAAAGGTTAACCTTTTTCATAATATAATGATCATATAGGGATTATAGTACCCCAAAAGGTTAAAGGTTACCTACCCTACTACTAGGATAGCGAACCCTAGATCAACCCGAAGAAGGAGCACGTTCAAAACACCCCGAAGATCAGGCCTAGCCTATCTTAAGCCCTAAATCCCTCAGAAGATTCTTATGAAAATCTTTCAGGCGCCTCTATAAACCCTCTCTTAAGCCCTAAATCCCTCAGAAGATTCTTATAAAACCCTTTAAGACAACTCTAGAACAAAACCCCGCGAAAACGTGAAGGGAGGGCCTTGGAGGACGCAGAGCTGACTGGCAACATCGGCCTTTCAAGAGAAGTCCCGTAGATCAGGGTTTAGAGTCTAGGGAGCTTAGGGTTCAGGGATCAGGGTTTAGGGTTTAGGGAGTTTAGGGTTTAGGGAGTTTAGGGTTTAGGGAGTTTAGGGTTTAGGGAGTTTAGGGTTTAGGGAGTTTAGGGTTCAGGGATCAGGGTTTAGGGAGTTTAGGGTTTAGGGAGTTTAGGGTTTAGGGATCAGGGTTTAGGGAGTTTAGGGTTTAGGGATCAGGGTTTAGGGTTCAGGGTTCGATTTGAAGTTTCGAGTTCAGGGTTCATGTTCGATTTAGGGTTTAGGGTTCAGGGTGTAGGATTCCAGCGCTCAAGGGCTCAAGGGCTATTGCTTCAGGTGTTAGGGCTAAGGGTCAGGGAAATCCCCCGGATTAGGAGTTTGGGGTTCAAGGAGTATTGCTTTAGGGTTTAGGGTCGTAGGGCTTATTGCTGTACTGATTTACGGTTTTAGGATGATGCTTTAGGGGTTCTTGCGCTTACGGTTGACAGGTTTAGGGTGTATTGCATTAGAGCTTTAGGGCTTTACCGCGTCGGGGTTTGGCAGTGAGGACAACAGGCCTGGCTAGAGGCGGAAGGTCTGACGGCTTAGGGCTTAGGGTTACGGCGCTGGTTTTGTTTAGGATGTTGGGGTTTTGGGGTTAGACGGAGTATCTCCGCTTAAGGGTCGAAACCCTAGCCCCAAACCCCTAACCCCTAAACCCCTAAACCCTTAAACCCTAAACCCCTAAACATCATAAACCCCCAAACCCTAAACCCCTAAACACTTCTAGCAAATATAGGGCTTACCTGAACCCTGAAAGAGAACCACATGTCTAAGGGCACCTTACTATGATGTCCTTATATCTTTCCCTCAGGGTCTGGGCAGGGTTTGGGATTGCATGTTTCGGGATACGGCTTCAGCAGTATAAAGGGGCCATAAGGGTAACATGATGTTCCTACGGAACCCTATCAAAGGCCATACTTCACGTGACCTTTCTAACTTAGGTCTGTTGTATGATCCTTCTATGAAACCCGTTAAAGGCCATGATAGAACCATTATGTCACAAATTATATGTATTGCATGGCCCTTCTATCGAGCCCAATTAAAAGCCCTAGCATGATCCTTGAGTTGTATAGAACCCTACCACGGAACCCTCTCAATAAACAGAAATTGATCGCTATATAGAAGCCTACTATGGAACACCCTATTATGGGTCATCATGTGGTCCCTATATCTCACCCTACTATAGAACCCCATTCACAGCCATAATGTGATCCGTATATCCCTACTATGGAACCCTCTTCAGGGCCATAATATGATCCTTCTATTGTGGAAACCCTGCGGTGGAACCCTGATGCACCTTAATGCCTACAGGGCCTACATGGAGACCCTACCTCATTGATTGGTTAGGGCTTCCGTAAGCCTTACGCCCAAAGGGTTTGGGTTTAGGGTTCAGGGCTTAGGGAGACGCATCGTGCTTCTTTTGGGCTAATCTTTTGGAGCGTGGGGTTGTAGGCTCTTTTCAGGGATCAGGGTTAAAGGTTTAGGTTGAGGGCTTATGGCTTAAGGTCTATTCGGTCGGGTTTAGGTTGCGGATTTATGGCTTAAGGTCTATTCAGCCGGGTTTAGGTTGAGAATTTATGGCTTAAGGTCTATTCAGCCGGGTTTAGGTGGAGGATTTATGGCTTAAGGTCTATGCAGCCGGGTTTAGGTTGAGGATTTATGGCTTAAGGTCTATTCAGCCGGGTTTAGGTTGAGGATTTATAGCACGGCCTAAGGTCTCTTCGGTCGAAGGATCATCCTGGACATCGCTTTTTTCTGCTGTGTTCTGGAATTGTCGCTGGAGCCAGCGGCAGAAGGTGGGCCCGGATGCCGGGATTCTCTGAACAGCAAGTCTGTTTTTTCTATGGCGCACAGAAACTGCTTAAACAGGGGTACCACGACCTCGCCAACATCCCTGAATTGAGCGACGTGAATTGAAAATGTCTTAAACCATACCACCGGCAAACATCCTTATCAAACGGGTAAGTTGGGCTCAATGAGCACTCTAAACCCTCAACCCGCAACGGTACCCAAACCCCCGAACGCTAGTATAGGGACCGTGTAATTAGGATGAGGGTTTGGGGGCATATTACAATACAGCTAAAATCAAACCATAAATCGTAATCCCTCATCCAGGCTCACCATTTCTTGTTTTGGCCAAGCAGGGCTTCGACGGGTGGGACGTGGAAAAAGAAGCTTCAAAGAGGGGTTTCCCATGTCTTCCAGGTGGAGAACGTAGACTGACTACTGAAAAAAGAGAGGATAATCGAACCGAACAGGAAAGGGTAATACTGACGGAACACCTCAGGTACTGTCACCGGACATCCGAATGCTTTAGGATAGCCCTACACCCTAAAACTTAAACCCTAAACCCTAAACCCCAAACCCTAAACCTTAAACCCTAAACCCTAAACCTTAACCCTGCAGCACTCTCGCATAAATCAATATAGATGAAGTCCCCACGATCCTTGAAGGCTTCCATTTAAATGTGCCTTATATACCTTAAATCGTATTAGGGATTACCATGATCTACGGTTTAATACTGAATTAAGGGATACTGTTGAGTACTACACGGTTTGGGTTTTAGGGTTTATGGTTTGAGGGTGCAGGGTTTGGGGCTGAAATCTAAGGATCCACGTTCAGGGTTTAGGTTTCAGCAAAATTTGGGGCCTTGGGCGCCCTACAGAGCACGCCCTGCTGGTATACACCGAAAGTGGCGAGGACCGATTCCGGGAATCTCGCCTAAAAGTAACCCCCAAAACCCTAAACTCTACAGTATCCGTACCCTATAGTGCCCTTTCGTACTCTGTAGCATCCCTGGAGTACCCTGTAATACCCTAAATTCTATGGTATCCTTCTAGTACACAAAAATATCCAAAGAAGAAGCCCGAAGGATGATTCACAAAAAGGGGCCTGGGCGTCCTCCTCCGGGCTCGGGTTCATTGTTTTGAGGCATTCGGGTCTTTGGGTTCAGGGGTTTTTTTTTAAGCGCCTCTTTTCCCAGGAGTGTCACAGCAGCTGAGAGATCCCCGGGTTTAGGGTGTAGGGTTTCGGATATCGGGCTAGGGTTTAGGGCTGGAGGTTTAGGGTTTAGGGTCTACTTATATCGAGGATCAGGAGACTTGGTAAGCTAGCTAAGACGTACATTAAGTGGGGCTTTCAACAACCGTGGCTGTAGTTACCGGGCAAGGACCCTACTTAAGTAGGGTTTAGATGTTGTGGGCTTAGTGTGTGGCTTAGAACTGAGCGAGACACAACCCTATATACTGTCAAAGGCAACTAACCGCTGATGATGGTGACGCAGCCTAAACATTGACGAGCGCAAATCCATGTCCCAACTTCCTATTCGCGATCTAAGACGCGGCAAGGGCAAGAACGGAGTGTGGGCTTCGGGTTTAGTTTAGGGCTTAGGGTTTAGGATTGAAAGGTTAGAGGTCTTTGGCGTTCAGGGTAGCAGGTTCGGATTCAAGGATAGACATGCTTGTCTTCTGACCCCCTTGTCCCAAACTCGTAAATCCTGGAAGCCCTATAGTAACCATAAACCCTACACCTAAAGCCAAAACCCTTCACTCCCAGAGGCCTTAGAGAAACCCTTTGAGTAACCGGAGAACCTGAGATCCACCCCAAACCCGCAACTCAGCGTGTAATATAGGGGGCTTAATAAGTACCTATACTATTTTGGTGGTTCTGTGTCAAAATTATAGCATCGTGGGCCCCAAAACCCTGCTTTAGTTATTAATGTCACTATATTATTGGGACCAAGGTGGAAGAGTAGGGACTTGGGGCTTAGATCTATGGATCTAGGATTCGCAGGATGCCCCTAAACCGAACTCCGAAATGACCGTCGAACGGCCCCACAACTGAAACGCTAACATAACACCCCAAAACTGAAAACCGTAACAGAAAATCCAAGCCCTAGAACCCTTGACCATAAACCCTACAGCCTGGGAAAAAAGTTTGCTGACAGCTTCAGGTGCAAGGAGTCAGGATTGGGGTTGAACTCTCCCAGCCATTTCTTCGGGAGGGTTTAGATTTGGGGTTTAGGAAGGGTTGGGGATTTAGCGTTGAGGCTTTTGGGGCTGGTTGTTGGGGTTTCAG
>BGNK01001509.1:598-39975 GCA_003297005.1 Symbiodinium sp. clade A Y106 | reverse complement strand
CATATTAAACCCCCACAATACCACTTCCCTTTAAAAGGAACCCTTTAAAGGAACCCAGGGAACCAGAAAGAAACATATTAAACCCCCACAATACCACTTCCCTTTAAAAGGAACCCTTTCAAGGAACCCAGGGAACCAGAAAGAAACATATTAAACCCCCACAATACCACTTCCGAATCCCTTTAAAAGGAACCCTTTAAAGGAACCCAGGGAACCAGAAAGAAACATATTAAACCCCCACAATACCACTTCCGAATCCCTTTAAAAGGAACCCTTTAAAGGAACCCAGGGAACCAGAAAGAAATATATTAAACCCCCACAATACCACTTCCCTTTAAAAGGAACCCTTTAAAGGAACCCAGGGAACCAGAAAGAAACATAAATAATTCTGAAGACTCCTCCACTTAAGGTGTCTCGGCCCTATGACGACCGCTGGGGCCCGACACGACTTCAACAGCGCCAGGAAGCCATGGGCCAACGCTTCGGGTTTAGGGCTTAGGGGTTTAGGGGTTTCGGGTTTAGGGGTTTAGGGCTTTGGGGTTTAGGGTTTAGGGCTTAGGGGTTTAGGGCTTTGGGGTTTAGGGTTTAGGGTTTAGGGTTTAGGGCTTAGGGGTTTAGGGTTTAGGGCTTAGGGGTTTAGGGTTTAGGATTTAAGGAGTTCCGCGATGCGAATCGCATCGCCGAAAGAGCCCAATTCCCCCACGAAGGAAAATACATTGGGGAACTCTAAACCCTGAACCCTAAATCCGAAAACCTGCACCCTCCTATACCCTAAACCCGAAACCTCAACCCCCAAAGCCCGGGCCAACCTCAACCCGAAAGCAGAACACCCACCTCGAATCTAAATCCCGAGCTCCAATCCTTGGGACCCGAAGAGCCCTATTAGGGTGATATAAACCCTCTCGATAAGATCCCTTTCAAGAGAGCCGGAAGTAGGCTTAAGAAGGGTCCCCCCTTTCAGGGGTCTCCCTAATACTACCTACGACCTATGCCCCAAACCTGCATACCGACCTTCGCCGAACCTTAGGGGGATTCGAGGGTTTAGGGTTTAGGGTGTAGAGTACTAGGGAGAGTTTGGTCAATACTTGGGGAATACAGGTTCTATGCTCCCCTTGGAACCCCTGGCTAAAGGATCCCATGTTCAGCACACTGGCTTCCTGGAGCGCTCTGGGAAAGTCTCGGCCTAAACGTAGCTCGCCGGGCACTTCTGCCGCAGCCCGCGTGGAGGTTTCGCAACAACACGGCACGAGAGTTGCGGAGTGAGGTTCGGATGTAGGCTGCTAACCCTAAACCCTAAACCTCAAACCCTAAACCCGAAACCTCAAACCCTAAACCCTGAACCCTAAACCCTAAACCTCAAACCCTAAACCCCTAAACCTTGGACCCTAAACCCTAAACCCCATGCCCCACGTGGGGGGCTTCCGAAAATAGGGGACCCTAATATAGTAGGATCCTTATCATAAGTACCCCAAAATAAGGAACCCCAAATTTTCGGAAACTCTAACCCCTTACAGAGCCCTTCTAAAGGAGCCCTTATAGGTACCCTTATGGTAAACTACAGGAACCCTAAGGCACCCCTAGTTTTCGGAAACTCCCACGTTTGCTTTCAGTTCAGGGTGTCAAGTCTCGGGGTCCCAGGTCTGACGCCGGGAGTGGGGCCCTGGGCCTGGGTTGGTGATCCTTCCTACGGGGCACCCATGGTTTAGGGTTTGGGATTTAGGGCTTTAGGGTTTAGGGTTTAGAGTGTGGGGTTTAGGGTTTTAAGGTTTATAGTTTAGGGTTTGGGGCTTTAGGGTTTAAGGCTTTAGGGTTTAGAGTTTAGGGTTTTAAGGCTTAGGGTTTCGGGTTTACGGTCTAGGGTTTAGGGTTTAGGGCTATGGTCCACCCATGAACATGAGCTACGGTAAAGATAGCTGCCCAGCATGGAACCCTACTACACGGCGAAATCACATGCCAAGGACAGAACAAACAGACGATCTCATCACCATAGCAGCAATATTAAGAACTGCAATCAGTAGCCACCTCCATCACCATCACCGTCATCAACGCCATCAGCATCATCACCACCATCACCAGCAGCACTACATCATCGTCATCATCATCACCAACATCAACATCATCAACAGCAACTCACCATCATCGTCAAGAAGTAGGATTGTAGAAACCCTAAACCCCGAATCCTAAACCCCCAGAGGCAGGCTCGGAAATCCCAGCTGATCTAGGTGCTACTCGCCAAAGCGGTGAGCTCAGAAATCGGATCGAAGCAATTGCTTCGCTAGAAAATCGAGACGGACCAGCATACCACGGAGGATCCCACCCAGAGCCTTCACATAGGATTTCATGGAGCTTCGTAGGTTTGGAGAGGATTGTTAGTCAACTAATTCAGGCATCATGGGTTGCTTCGGGGTGTAGTATAGGGGCCTTAGTAATTAGAATAGGGTTTTGGGGCCCATTGTACTATTATACCTATAATAATGCACCCCTAAAATAGTATTGGTACTTATAATTTGGCCCCTATATTAGATCTTGGGAGAAACCAGTCCTTAAATTGAAGATGCGCTGCTTCCCGTTCTCGGTGCATTACCACGGAGAAGCTGGAGTTCGGGCCTTAATGGGTGGTATGTGATGGTACAGTTCATCAGCCATTTACAAGCTTTTCTGCAGCTTGGGGCTTATGAAAGACTGGTGTCAAAATACTGTCGCATACCCTACTAAACCCGAAACTTCAAACCTAGGTACCAAAGCCACATGCCCTAAGCTTCCTGAGGCATCACTGCGCACGAGGGCTTAGTGGGGTTTAGGGCTTAGGGTTTGGGGTTTAGGGTTTGGGGTTTAGGGTTTATGGTTTAGGGCTCAGGGAAGAGGAGCCCAAAAACACCAAGACCAAACCTGTGAAGGACATAGCCCCTGAATAGGGATGCTTAAAGATCCCTAAAAGGAACCCTGAAAGATGGATAGCTTTCAATACTTTATGCAGTCCTAAGCTCCTTTGAAAGGGTTTCGTACACGCAGCATAGTGGTGGGTCCCAATCCGAAACCCCTACTTTCTACTATGGCCATTGTAGCGACCTAGACTATTAGGATGGGGTTTTGAGGTATATCATAATAAAACTATAAATCAGGAACACGAAGTCATAGTATTGGACTGTTTTTCAGGACCCTATATTATCGCAGAATTATACATCAAGAACCCGAAGGAATAGTACTGGCCCCCAAAGTCTGTGATTTTTTGGTCTCGAAAGTCCCACCTCCAAGTGCTAGAAAACTAAACCCTTCGCAATTATTCAGGCACACCCTAAACCCCAACCCCTAAACCCTAAACCCTAAACCCTAAACCCTAAACCCCAAACCCTATATTCTGAGCTGTTTCGGGCTCCCGACAGTCCCACCTCAAAAGTGCTAGCTCGAAGCGAGGAAGCATCGGTACCAGCTGTTCACGGCCTTGAACCTTGGGGGCGTTTTGGGCTTTAGGGCCGGAGGGGCCAAGTTGTTTTGTAAGAATGCACCTGTGACTCCGAGGAAGGTTTAGAGCTTTGGCAGTTGGCGTTTAGAGACTTGGGGGTTTGGTGTTTTGGGGTTTTGAGTTTAAGGTTTGAGGGTTTAGGGTTTTGGGGTTTTGAGTTTAAGGTTTGGGGGTTTGGTGTTTTGGGGTTTTGAGTTTAAGGGTTGAGGGTTTAGGGTTTTGGGGTTGGAGGTTTAACGCTTTGGGGTTTGGAGCTGCAGGTTTTGGGCTTTGGGGTTTTGCGTTGAGGCGTTGAGGGATTTGGTTGCCTGCGGCTTTGGATTTCTTCCTTGAGTTCAAAGTTTATGTGGCTCTAGGGGTTTAGGGTTCAGGGTTTAGGGTTTAGGGGTTTAGGCGGTTTAGGGTTTCGGGTTTAGGGGTTTAGGGTTTAGGGTTTCGGGTTTAGGGGTTTAGGGTTTAGGGTCTAAAGACCTGGGCTGCGGGGCTCCTACACCAGAGCATGTGGGCCGGTGAATCAGAGCGGTGATGTTCGCATGTCTTTCGTGAGAACTAGGAAGGCCAATACCACCGAAACGTGCATTACGTTCAACTTAAAGACAATGTGATAACTTCTGGCTAGGCATAGCCAGAAAGAACGACGCTTACGAAGACTTCATTCCAAGATCCCGCACCCCTACGCATGCCGTAAGAGCGGGAACAGCTTCAGCAGATCTTCCAAGCTCCAAACCCTAAGCCCGAAAGCAGAACCCTACAACGTAAAACTCTACCCTGCAAAACATGGCCAAAGACATCCTTGAACAACCCTAACCCTAAAGCTGCCCAACCCTGAACCCTAACCCGAAAAAAAATTGCTTAGTGACCCCAAACACAAATTCTGAACACAACTGAAGCCTCTCCAGCATTTCTAAAAAGGGTTTAGGGTCTAGGGTTTAGGGTTTAGGATACTATTTGGGGTGTCTGTAAGGGCTACTAAAACCCTAAGCCCTAATTCCTACTTCCTGATGTCTAAACCCGAAACCTTGTATTGGCCCCGTATTAGTTCTTTCGCTCTAAACCGTAAACCCCTAATTCCTGAACCCGTATTCCTAAATCCTAAACCTCGTATTGGCCCTGTACTAATTCTTAAGCTCTAGATTCCTGAGCCCTTCTTCCTAAACCCTAAACCCTGCAGGAGTTTTTCCTCGGACTACGTCGCTTTGGAAGTCCCAAACCTGCCGGGCGGCGCATGGAAGGCCACTGCGGCCTTGTTGCCGCAGTCCACTCCTTAGCAAGCTACGGGTGAGAGCTTAGAGGCCGAATAGATTGTCGGGCATTATGATAGTTATGATGGGAACCCTTAGAATAGTATTGGTCGTTATTCGGGCTCAGGGTCTGGAGTGTAGTTTCAGAGCTGTTGTGTTTGCGCCTTGTGGTTCAAGGTTTAGGTTTGGCTTCAGGCTTTCAGGCTTAACGGCTTCAGGTTTAGGCCTGGGGGCTTATGTTTCAGGGTGTTAGACATTCCCGAAACTTAGACCGGCTGCGTCTGTGAGCATTAGACTGGCTTTGAGCTGTTCCATTCGGGTGCTACTGCGAAGCGTCGTGCAAAGAGGGCTTCTTTATTGGAGTACTTGCATGTTCTTTATGCGGGGCAACACAGAAACAGCACAAGCAGAATCCTGGTAACAGTGAAGTGTCTGTACAGGGTTGCCCTAGGGGCCTCCCTAAACCCTAAACCCTAAACCCCTAAACCCCTAAACCCCCAGACCCCTAGACCCCTAAACCCCTAAACCCCTAAACCCCTAAACATCCCTAAACCCTAAACCCTCTCGGGATCACGATTCTGACAGCCCAAACCCCGGCCAGGCTCAGCGCCCGGCCCCAGCAGCGTTCGTCGTGCAAGAAGTTGCCATAGTCAGGCTGCGCCTGAACCTCAAGCTTGCTGGACTACTCTCGGGCGGGCGACATCGCAGTAGCAGTAGCAGTAGTAGTAGTAGTAGCAGCAGCAGCAGCAGGAGTAGTAGTAGTAGTAGTAGTAGTAGCAGCAGGAGTAGTAGTAGTAGTAGCAGCAGGAGTAGTAGTAGTAGTAGTAGTAGTAGTAGTAGTAACAATAAGAATACTAATACCAATGATAATAGTATTGTTTTTCCATCATAGAGGATTTGTGATCCCTGTAGGTTGTTCCGCATGTGGGGGGGGGAGGGGCTGCTGCTGTCTGGCGATGCCGGCGATGGTGATGATGAGCCCTACAGTGAATGGCCGTAAATGAAAAGCAGTTTATATACTGAAACCCCCACAGTGTCCCTAAACCCTAAACTGCAAAGACTATACATGCTAAATACAGAGGGGCCCCCTGGCAGTTGCAGAGTCCTATTGTCAACTAAGCCGTTCAATACAAAACCCCTCAAACTCGGGGCAGGGAACTCCCTGCAACGGGTTTAGCGTTTAGGGTTTAGGGTAGGGTTGGCCCAAACCTCTTAACCCGAAACCCACTATGTCCTAGCGGGACAACTGAAGCTGCAAAATCACTGCAAACCCCTCGTAGGATTTGCCCTGTCTGAAACAAACCCCCAAGCGCAAAAACCCCAAACTTCAAACCCTAAAGCCCAAACCCTAAACCCTCAAACCCTGAACCCTAAAAGCCACCAAACCCTGAATCCTAAAACCCCCAACCCTTAAACCCTGAACCCCTGAACCCTAAACCCCTAACCCTAACATGTAAACCCTAAAACATCCTAAAACCCCTAAAACCCCAAACCACTGAACCCTAAAATCCCAAACTCCCCTTACAGAATTCCTATAGATCCCTTAAACAAACCCCTTATAGTACCCCAAACCCTAAACATCCTAAAACCCTATAGTAGAAGCCAGAAAGTTGGAACATCATTATCCTCATGCCCTTAAGGTAAAGTATAAGGGATCCTAGCCCTAATCCTCCTAAAGCCATGTTCCAACTTTCTAGCTTCTACTGCAAAACCCTCGAAGAGTCATCGGAGGAGCTCCCAGGATCTCCAAGCAGGTGCCCATGTACCTGAGCTCGAGGTTCTTAGGGGTCTTAGGGGTTTAGAGGGTTCCTTTAAAGATGGGTCTTAGGGGTTTAGAGGGTTCCTTTAAAGATGAGTGTTAGGGGTTTAGAGGGTTCCTTTAAAGATGAGTGTTAGGGATTTAGAGGGTTCCTTTAAAGATGAGTGTTAGGGGTTTATAGGGTTCCTTTAAAGATGAGGGTTTGTATAAGGATAATTTAGGGTTTAGGGGTTAGGGTTTAAGGCTTTGAGTTTTAGCGGTTTAGGGTTTAGGGTTTAGGGCTTTAGGGGGGGTTTCACGGCTTGGGGTTGGAGTGTTTACATGTTGTGGGTTTAGGGATTTGGGGTTTAGGGGTGTTTACATGTTCGGGGTTTAGGGGCGTAGGGTTTAAGGGCTTGTAGAGGTTTTACATGCTTCTCTGGTGTCCTTTCGGGTTTGGGGTTTAGGGGCTTAGGGTTTAGGGCTTATCGGGTTGTAGGAGTTTTACCTGCTAGGGATTGTACATGCTTCTGTGGTGTTTGTGGTAAGGGCTCTACAAGGTTTCAACGGTTTGAAGGAAGAAGTTAACTTTTCTGGGTTGAGGGCTCGAGGTACCTACCTTTGGTTAGTAGGGAATGGAAGAATGGTAGTAATAGTAGTTATAATTATACCCCATTCCTCCATTCTCTACTAACCAAAGGCAAGGGTAGGAGTCAAGCGGTTCCAACAATCCCAGCAGGAACACACAGAGCCCCGAGAGAAGAAGTCTTCATACGGCTCAACAAATCATAGAAGTCACAAGTCACAGCCTCCTTTACTGCTGTTGATGGACAAAATCCTGCATGACCCTAAGGACCCTAAACTATGAGAATTATGGTATATTCCTTACAATGGATAATGCAAGATTTTGTCCATCAACAGTAGTGCGTCAGCAACTCCTAAGTAAACCCTCAAACCATAGGCCTAGGCTCGATAGTACCTTGTATACCCAGAGATCCCAATACCCCTTAATTAAAGAATATACCTTAAATCATAATATTAAGGCCTCTATAATTTAAGGTATATTCCTTAATTAAGGGGTATTGGGTTCTCTGGGTAAGCATTAACCTATAGTACCCTTATGGTACCCTCGCGCTCGTAAGGCAAATGGAGTGCCGCAAGCCCGGCAGCTTCGTTCTCGGCCACTACCATAGGGGCCTTAATGATTAGAATGGGGTTTGGGGGCCCGTTATACTATAATTCTAATAAGGAACCACCAAAATAGAATAGGTAATTATTTAGGCCCCGAGAGTATGTCTTCCCGATGGTCGACGTGAGCAAGGTGAGCGGAATAGCTGCTGTCGGATCTGCTGCAATACCTCGCTCTTGCCGGCCCGACCAGTGGGATTGCGAGACCCCTCCACTCCAGGGAGCTCGCGACGAAGGACCCTCTGGCGAGAATCAATCGCGAACAGCTGCACCTCAGCGAGACAGTAGCCAGAGCGGTTCATATGGGCCCGAGCGTGGGATGTTCCATTCGGCAATGGAACCGAGACTCAGCGTGTTTGTTGAGAAAGCATGAGATGGGCACAAACGTCGAAGCACCTCGCTTCTGTCGAAACGGCCCACCAGTCTTTCGGCAGCCAGAACCTGGGGGACTTTTTGCGGTTGTAGAGTTGCGGGGTCGATGCAGGCACCTCAGTATGCACAATGGGCTTCAGGCCCAGCATGAAATCTCCTGAGGAGCATCATGCCCTCGGGAGGCAACAGCAACACCGTAGCAGAAGAGACAGTGGCGCCTGAAGCGTTTTCAAGCCCACAGTGCCTTATCATTGCACACACTGTGCCTCGTGCTGGTGGTCCGGCAGACATGGCCAGAACCTCCCAAAACAGCTCAAATCGACCCCAACCGCAAAAAACTCGCTCCGGCTCCGGAGCGATGGGCGCGGGTTGCGGACCAGATGAAAATACATAGGTTTACATTACCAGTAAAAGGACACCCACAGAAGGACCCCTGACTGCCGGGAGCTCCCCTAGAAAGCCTCATCGGAATCCCTACAAGGAAGCCCCGAACGGAACCCTGAACGGATGCTGAGACAGGAACCATAAACGGATGCTCTAAAAGGACCCCTTAAAGAAGCCCCTAAATCGAACCCCTAAACGGAACCCCAAAACGAACCAGATGAGCTCCGAGCTTGTCTTCACCTTGGCTGGCAGGGACGGAGGCAGCTGGCTGGAGGGGCGTTTGGGGGTCTAGGCCCTAGTCTAGGCTCGGACTTGGAGATTAGGATTCAGGGTTTAAGGTTTAGGTTTTGGGGTAAACCCTACAGTTGCCTACAACCCCTAAGCTGCAAGTAATAATATTGAAATCAGGATTCGAACCTCAAATTCAAAACCGGACCACTGCTACCACCACCACCACCTCTCCTGCCACCCCACTACTACGCCGAGAACCGACCACGCGCACCATCACCACGACTACCACGACGACGACAACAATAACCACGGCGACGACGCCGGCAGCTGCATTTGTGATCGTAGTACACAAAAGTCGCCAACCATACCCAACCTGCGACCCCTGCCGCTTCAATGCGTTATGCCTTAAACTCTAAACGCAACCTCAGCCACGTAAGCCCAGCTCCCATGTAGCAAAAGATCTGGTAAGCATGCCTGTAAGACAAGCGAAAGCAACTGTAGAAAGAATGATCTAAAGTGAACCCCAGAAAGTTGGAACATGGGCTTAGGATTATCAGTGCTAGGATCCCTTATACTTTACCTTAAGGGCATCAGGATTATAATATCCCAACTTTAAAGCTACTACTATACTTAGTATTGAACTCCGAGCCGGAGACTTCAAATCTTGCAAACTCCAACCTTACGTCTTTTCGGGTTTAGGGTTTAGGGTTCAGGGTTTAGGGTATAGGGTTTAGGGTTTAGGGTTTCAGGGTTTGCCGTGGAATAGCACGTGGGCGGGTATATCTTGCGACAAAGCGTCTGAAGCTCTCAACCCGAAACCGCTGCAGAATCCTGCTTGATCCTGAACCCATTACAAACTCGTGGTTTAGGGGATATCGGGATTAGGGCTCACGGTTTTGGATTTAGGGCTTAGCTACGGTTTAGGGTTTTCGGTTTAGAGTTTAGGCTGCAGATATCTTCACGTCACAGCAGTAACATTTGCGGCATACCGCTTAACCAAGAGTCACTGGCCTCTCCCTACCCGTATGCCAAGCTCTCAAAGACCTAAACCCAAACCTTAAGGCCCAAACCTGAGACAGAACACCCCAGCGATGAAAAAAGGAACACCATCAGAGGCCACAACCCGCACAATGTAGACATTATAGAAATATATATATATACACATATGTACATGTGTATATATATATAATGTATACATACATATACATATGTATATATATATATGTATATTTATATATATATATGTGTGTGTGTGTGTACGTAAGACCATGAAACCCTAAAGCCCTAAAGGGACACCGTACAACTGTGAAGGAAGCCCTAAGAGATCTCTCCATCAGTTCCCTTCGCCCCAGATGAGCCCTAAGCCCCAAATCAACCCGGTTTACGGTTTAAGGCTTAGGGTAAACTCTAAGATGAACCCTAAACCCTAAGCCCTAAACCCTCCAATGAATCCCTTACCCTTACTCCCTAAAACCTCAACCCCACATGAACCCGAAACCCCAAGACACCAACACTGAATGAACCCTAAACCCTAAATTCGCCATAAAACGTTGAATAAGCCCTAATTCCCTACTCGCCCTACTTGGGATGACTTAGTAAGTAGGTAATAACTAGAGTCATAAGCGTCCGAGTGGGCTCCTAATTGGGGCTATGGTACTTATAACTCTGTAAAAAGACTAGTTTAGGGTTTAGGGTTTAGGGTTTAGGGACTAACTACCTTCTAAGTCCCTCGACCCTCCAAGTAGGACGCTATCAGGTCCAGTCACCCCAGGACCAGAAGGGCAGTCCACTCTCGCACTTCCCGTGCTGCGCCAGGTAACGTCCCAGCGCCTGCTTGGAAAACACCTGCGCGTGGAGTTTAGGGGTTTTGGAGTGTTCCTTTAAAGGAACTATAAGGGCTCCTCGTCCTAAGTATAAGGCATCTATAAGGGTACTACAAGGGTTTGGGGTTTAGGGCATTAAGGGTTCAGGGTTTAGGGTTGAGGGTTTAGGGTTCCGGGAGTTTAGGGTTCAGGGTTTAGGATGCTCGGCCTGGTTGGATACATCTGAGCTTGGCAAGCACCGCGATCATGATGGGTAGGCCCGGCGCTAGGAGTTTGAATTTTGTTTTGTTGGTTTCTGGAAGACTAAACTTGTTAAGTTAATGGTCAAACAACGGTTTCGCTTGTTTAGGGGTTAGAGGGTAAGGGTTTGTTTGGCTTAAAACTTTAAGGCTTGTGGCTTGAGTCTCAGGGTTTCAGGGGCATGGGTTCCATACGAATATGCTGTCCATTGCTGTGCAGACTCGTCCTCTCGAAAGTCTGTTCGCGGTCACACACTCTGCTGCATCTCCGTGGCAGGTGCAAGGAGCTCCGGCACATGCCGCCCATGGACCTTACGAACCAATCCGGGATCTGTTGACTTTCGGCTATGAGGCCCTGCCGGAAGCATGAGTCAACAACCGAACGACATAACCAAGGTCCCTGTTGAGCTTGCCAGAGCAATATGCTAGAGCACTAAGCCCCCGTCGCCCTATCCGTGCATATGTTGCGCGCTGTTTTCGCTGTGCGTTCTGCCCCCCCCCCCCCCCCGGAGGCAAAAATCAGTGTGACCCCGCGCGGACGATTGCAACCATCACCCGTCGCCTGGAGGGCACGCAGGGGAGAATCACGTTACGTAAATCATTAGCTGTGCCACTAATGAGCGGAGAACAGCTGCGCTCCTGTATGGAGGCATCGCAGGCTATCACATAGCTTAAACCTCTCGAAAGAGTTAAAGTCATAAACCCAAAGCTACCCTTCTTATAGCGCCCGCGCATGCGGGCCACGGGCTCTCGCAAGATTAGGATTAGGGTTTAGGATTTAGAGATTAGCGTTGAGGGAAACCGGATTAACAAGCGGAGACAATTTTGTCACGGTTTTGGGATATGACACTGTCGAGTTGATCGAAGAAGACTCAGCTCAGGAAAATTTTACGACCCTCAACCGGAAACCCTGAAGCCCTAACGCGCTCAACATCAGTGTTTCTAAGACATGATATAGGGGCCTTAATAATTTGAATAGGGTTTTGCGGTCAACTATACTATAACTACAATAAGGAACCCCCAACAATAGTATAGGTAGTTATCAAGGCCCCTATATCATAGAACCCCACTATAGTTTCCGCTTATAGAACCCCCGTTAAAGGGAACCCTTCAAGGGAACCCTATTCTACTGACCTTGCCAAGAAAGCCAAACCAAGGCCCCTATACTAAACCCCCATAATACCCCTTGTAGTAATCCTTATAGACGCCTTCAAAAGGAACCCTACTATAGTATCCCTTATAGACCTCCCCTTTAAAGGAACCCTTTAAGGGAACCCCATTCTAAGGACCTAGACCCCTTTAAAAGGATCCCTTTAAAGGCCCCTGTAGCCAAGGAAGGTAAAAAGCCCCAAATCCTAAGAAGGCTTGAGAACTTGGAGGTTCAGGGGTAGTTATAAGGGTTCCTTCAAGGGTCCCTTTAAAGGGATCTATGGGGATTCTATAAGGGTATAGGGGGTCGGCCTACTTGGAGGTTACTGGGTAGTTCTAAGTGTGGTTTTAGGGCTAAGTTTAGGGATCCTTTACGGGTTCTGTAGGGTTTAGGGTTTAGGGTAGCTATAAGTGGGGTTATAAGCAAGATAACTATAGCTATAAGCCCTATTAGGGGACTTATAACCCTACTTATAACTACCCATGAACCTCCAACAAAGCTTCCGTCAGCAGTTCAAGTGCTAGGGTTTAGGGTTTAGGGTTTTAGGATTTAGGAGGTCTGGATGCAGCCGTCAACTCGGACTTGCAAACCCTAAACCCGAAAACTCTAGACTCTGGGTTTAGGGTTTAGGGTTTAGGGGTGTGATCAGAACAAGGGACCATACCATATCCACGTAGCACTAGGGTCCTTGCTGTATGATCTCCGGAACAAGGTACCCTTATTGGTGAGAGAAACCCGAAATAAAAAGATGAAACGACGAAATGTACCTGAACCATGTGCCCTAGACCCCACACCCCGAACATTGAACTCTAAACCCTTGCGTACGGCCCTAAATCAACATTAAGTCGTTGGGGTTCCTATCATAACCTTAGACCCTTTTCTAATTTTCCAGACACCCATATTTATAGAACCCTTATAGAGCCCCTGCAGTAGCTCTTATAGAACCCTTTCAAGACCCCTTGAACCAGATAACAAAACTCGCAACTACACCTCCGCCAGAGCTCAAACCCCAAATCCAACAACCGAAAATCATGAACCCTAAACCCTCAGAGCTCTGAGGGTGGGTTTAGGGTTTAGGGGGCTTCGGCTTAGGGTTTAGGGGTTTTCGGGTTTAGGGTTGAGGGGGCTTCGGCTTAGGGCTTAGGGTTTAAGGTCTAGGGTTTGCTTACGGTTTAGAGTTTAGGGTTTGCTCGGTTTTCGAGCTTAGGGTTTAGGCTTTAGGGGTAAGGGTTTACATGTTAGGGTTTAGGGTTTGCTCAAGGCTTAAGGTTTTAGGGCTTAGGGGGTTTTGGCTTAGGGTTTACGGTTTTCGGGCTTCGGGTTTAGGGTGGCTTCAAGTTTTTTAGGGTTTCGAGTTTAGGGGGCTTCGGTTTTGGGTTTAGGGTTTAGGGGTTTCGAGGTTTAGGGTTTAGGGGGCTTCGGCTTAGGGTTTAGGGTTTTTTAGGGTTTAGGGTTTAGGGTTGTTTAGGGTTTAGGTTTTAGGGCTTAGCGGTTAGGGTTTAGGGTTTGTTCAGGGCTTAGGGTTTTAGAGCTTAGGGCTTAGGTTTTTTTAGGATTTGGTTTAGGGTTTAGGGGGCTTCGGTTTTGGGTTTAGGGTTTAGGGGTTTGGAGGTTTAAGGTTTAGGGGGCTTCGGCTTAGGGTTTAGGGTTTTTTTAGGGTTCAGGGTTTAGAGTTGTTTAGGGTTTAGGTTTTAGGGTTTAGCGGTTAGGGTTTAGGGTTTAGGGGTTTAGGGTTTGTTCAGGGCTTATTAGGGTTTTAGAGCTTAGGGCTTAGGTTTTTTAGGAATTGGTTTAGGGTTTAGGGGGCTTCGGCTTAAGGTTTAGGGGTTAGGGTTTTTTTGGTTTAGGGTTTAGGGATTAGGGTTTAGGGTTTCGGGGTTAGGGTTTAGGGTTTGCTCAGGGCAAAGGGTTTTAGGGTTTAGGGTTTAGGGTTTTTTGGGCTTGGTTTAGGGTTTAGGGGGCTTCGGCTTAAGGTTTAGGGGTTTTTGAGCTTAGGGTTTACGGGTTAGGGTTTAAGGTTTGCTGAGGGCTTACCATGGCTTTTCCTCAGCAACATCCAGTTTACTTGAGAACGCCATGTTGGCAGAAGCACCGGCCCACCTCACCTTTAGATAGCCATCAACTCTTTCCACACAATCAACCATACATATCCTCCAATATAACAGCACTACATCGTGGGCAGATCCGGGCAAAAGAAGCAGAGCTCAACATACTCTTGCACAGCAGACCCGAAACCCAACAAGAACCTAAGACCATTGGTATGCACTGGTCTCAGGTAGAGGAGCAGCCTCTATGGCTCACAAGAACCTGACACCATTGGTAAACAAACCCAGAAACCTAGCCACCAACATGCCTCATCTAGCCGTGCAATTGCACTAATCACAAAGAGCTTGGGTAACAGCTGAGAGGGTTTTGGAGTCACAGATGCGGGAAAATTCTGGGTCACAGATGAGGGGTGAACCTCTAAAGGATTGTAACTTCCATCTCCAGAGCCCCTATACTTTCGAACCCTTGTAGAACCCTTATACGAACCCTCGTAAGAACCCTTAAAAGAGCCCTTGCAGAACCCTTAAACCCCATAAGAACCCTTGCACCTCCAGAGCTCCGTACATCATCGGGTGCCACTTCGCGCAGTTCAGGAAGAAGACCGGCCTCGGCTTCGAGCTTGCGCTGTAAGGTTTTGGGGCTTGGAAGGTTTGGGGGTTTTAAGGTTTTGAGGTTTTGGGGTTTAGAGCTTCGGGTTTTGGGGTGAAGGTTTGGGGCTTGGGGTGCAGGGCTCTGGAGTTTTAGGGTTTAGGGTTGAGGGGGTCCCCTTTGAAGGGATCTATAGGGATTCTATAAGGGTATAGGGGTTTAGAGTTTAGGGTAGTTATAAGTGGGGTTATAAGTAGGGCTTAGGGTTTAGGATTTGAGGTTTGGTGTTTAGGGTCTACGGATAAGCAGCTACGCCCTACCTACATGCATCGTGGAAGCAGATCTGGCTCCCAGCAACAATAGGTTTAGGGTTTCGGTTTTAGGATTTGGAACCATTAATTAACTTGTGAAGCCTATGTAAGTTCTTTCGGGGCCAGCACTGGAAAACTCCGCAGCTCTCCTTACATAAACCCTTGGCTTTGCCAAGGGGGCCGAAGAACAGACAAGGATTACATTAAGCATACTGTAAGGGCCTTAATCATTAGAATAGGGTTTTGGGGCCCAATATACTATAATCGTAATAAGGAACTCCCAAAATAGTATAGGTAAATATTACAGCTCCTATAGTACAGGATTTGGCAGAGGTGTTCAAGGCCGTCTCGTGGGTTGGCGATAGACCTGCGACTCCAACTACCTCTCATTGAAAGCTCTGCCCCGTTGCTGTATAAAGGGTTTAGGGTTTAGGGTTTGGGGTTTAGGGTTTAGGGTTTAGGGTTTTAGGGTTTTAGGGTTTGGGGTTTGGGGTTTCCCCGTTGCTGTATAAAGGGTCAGTGATACGCGTGCATGCATCAGAGTTTGACGGTCAGAAATCCTCTACCCGGAGCTGGTTATGCCTGCCTATCTTCTGCTTCTGACCCCTCCAACTGCAGGGCAACCGATGCCTTAAGCCTGGCGCCCTATAACAACCAGATTAAGCCTCACAAATGGCTTTAACATATCCTGTCAAACCATGCTAAGCCAGAATCTTGCGGAAACCCGGGTGGAGTCATCGGACCCTTCCAAACCCCTGTAGAATCTTACAAACCCTCTGGGCGCCCCGGGCTGGCCAACGTGCCAGCTGAGGTGACCGCGCATGCGCTCCGGAAAGAGCACAGCATCTGGGTCCACCTGCCGGATTTTATAGACCCTATTTGATTAAGGAATCTACCTTAAATTATAGGAGGCTTCATATCATGATTTAAGCTATATTCCGAGTTCCTTAAGGCCCATGTTCAGGATCAGAGGTTCAGGTCTAGGATGGGGCGTCTTAGGGTTCGGATCGTGGGTTCGGGTTTGGGAGGGCTTTCTAGCATTCCTACTTGTGGAGTATCCTGGGGAACTACAGGTTAATTTTTCAGACCCGGGAGTTTCTTATATTCCGGGATTTTGATACCCCAAAAAGGTTAACGGCCACCTACTCTACTACCTGGAATTTGTCCAAAGCGGTTTAAGGCCTGACAGAGCTTGACAGAAGTCACGTACGGGCTTCGCGGGAAAAGCTTAGCATCCTGGGACTTAGAAAGTAGGGTCTACAGGGTTTAACAGGGATTGCATAACACTCTAGAAGAGATTAGTAAGGATCATGGGACTTTGTAAAGATCCTGGTGCTCCAACTGGGCGTTACTGTATCTATCACCACGGATTGGTAGCACGACCGGTACCAAGAACGTGAACGCACCGCTACCAACAGCAAAAGCTCCCCCACAACCACCATCAAGAGTGCTTACCTGCACCACTCTTATTATTGTCACTGCTACGACCAGAATGACTGCCAGTTGGAAATGAGTGGGTATAGAGACGCACCATAAGTTATAAGTTATAAGGCAAATGAAACCCACTACACCCCGCGAAGCTGCGTTCCGTGGATTAGGCTTTGTGGCTTGGGGTTTACGGCTTGTGTCGTAGGGTTGGAGCATTTCCGGCTTTAGGGCTTGGGCGGTGGGGCCAGGCGGGTGTACGGTCAGGTCATAGTACCCTAAACCCTAAACCCTAAACCCCTAAACCCCTAAACCCCTAAACCCCTAAACCCTAAACCCTAAACCCTATAAACGCCTAAACCCCTAAACCCCTAAACCCCTAAACCCCTAAACCCCTAAACCCCTAAACCCCTAAACCCTAGACCCCAAACCCTAAACCCCTTGAGGATTGGGGGATCAGGCATTGGCCGGAATGCTTAGGGGTTAGGGTAGAGCGAGCTAGGGAACCAATTCAGTAGGGTATCATGCTGGCTACGCTTAGGATACCCCCACATACGATCTACTTAGCGTGTCTCCTCGTTCAAGTGGCGTTTCGAAACCCTTCGAGCCCTAAGCCTAAGCCGATCCGGCCTGCGCCCCAAGAGACCCTCCGACACCTAAGGCCCTTGTAAACGGCAAGCCACAAAAACCGGAAAGTCCCCGAGTCTTCGCCTAAGCCAGCAAGTCCCTTTAGCCCCAAAGCAAAAGCTATTCCTCCCTGGCACTGGGAATGTTGAAAGCTACTTACAGGCTCCTGGTTCTTCAAGTCGTACTTCAGAGCTGCACGCTGCCGAGGGAGAGCGGAAAGGTTGGTGAGTGTCGGGTCACGGTGAAGGAGTTAAGGGGCCTTCGGATTACGAGTTTCGTGCCCGCCTTCGCGACAAAGTCGTAGTGCCACCACTCATTGTTGTTCAACAAGGTCATCCATGTCCTGTGGGTCAGAAACGGCTTTCTCGAGAACTGCAGACCCGATAAACCCTCTGTGAAAACCGGTCGTTTTCCCGCTTAAGCCTTGGCCCAAAAAGGGCGCCCTGCGGTCACCCACACGCAGTCAAGTCTGCTAGTTTCCTATGTCTAGGACTGTACAGTAGCAGCTAACTTAGACTACAAGGCTTCGTACACGCTGTCAACTGAGCACACTTTCACACCCNCTGCGGTCACCCACACGCAGTCAAGTCTGCTAGTTTCCTATGTCTAGGACTGTACAGTAGCAGCTAACTTAGACTACAAGGCTTCGTACACGCTGTCAACTGAGCACACTTTCACACCCTCCATGGTTTAGGTTTAAGGTTTAGGGTTTGGGGTTTGGGGTTTAGGGTTTAGGGCTTAAGGTTTAGGGTTTGCGGTCTAAGGCTCTAGGGTTTGCGGTCTGGAGCTTCGGCTCAGAATGCCGCGGTGTGCCCATATTGTAGGTCCAGCTTCTCCCAAGCCCGGTACAACCCAGAAGGACAGCCCAACAACGATCAAATCGCACAGCTTCAGCTGATGGACGAAATCCTGCATTTTCCACGGCCTTGCTGTACTACTAGACTAAGGTAGAAGATGTTCTACATATTCAATATACTCCTTGAACACATACCTTACTATATTTAATGGAAGGTGTTGTCCACCAATAGTTAGGGACCCCTGTCGATTGGGGTGTTCAGCATATCTATAACCTATAACTATGACACTTTGTAACAGAACCTTGTAGACCCCCTCAACCCTAAACCCTAAACCCAAAACCCTAAACCTTAAACGGTCCTAGAGTCTCCATTGAAGTTCTTCTTTGGCGCTATCTTGCAGGATCCCGGAAATGAAAACTGTTGAGCTCAAAAAAGGAGCTACAGCGGAGGCTCTAGGTAATCATAGAGAGCCTAGGCTGCCTAGCACTAGCAGAAGCGGGGCCCAGAACTGCCGAACCTTGGCATCCTTCGTCCCTTCAGGGCTAGGGGTTTAGGATTAGCGGTTTTCGTCGGGTGAGGCAGCTTGTTTAGGGTTTAGGGTTTAGGGGTTGAAGTATCAAGCTTTTAGGGTTAAAGGTCTAGGGTGTTTTGAGTTTTTTCTTTTTAGGGCCCTTTTCCGACTGCAGAGTCTGCTACGGAAGTCTCCTGAGGAGACTGTTTTAAGGTTTAGGGTTTGGGGTTGTTTAGGCTTAAACATTTGGGGTTTAAGTCAGTTTAAGGCATCCTTCGCCCCTCGAAGCCACTCACCTGACTAATTTGCGAAGCCTTGAACCCACAAGCGCCCTAAACCCTAGGCCTACACTTTCTGGCGAGGCCACCTCACCCTAAAATCTTTACGAGATCACCAAGGTATGACTGCAGGCCAACAAGGACCCAGGAGACAGGCGGATGGGGATTCACTAACATCACCCCTTCTATGGGTATGCCCACTACTTAGCCCCGTTTCTTAAAACCCTGCAAAACCCCGAACCCTGATCCCTAAGTGCTAAGAGGTGAACACAAAACCCTAAACTCGAAACCCTGGACCCTAAGCCCTAGACCCTAAACCCTAAAAGTCCTAAGAGGTAAACCCTAGACCCTAAGCCCTAAACCCAAAACACGAAACCCTGGACCCCGACACCAAGCCGAAGCCTCATGAACACCTGCGAATTCGCAGCCGTGTGGTCCACCTGGGCTGTGACCCACTTCGTGGCGCCCTCCTTTCGGGTTTAGGGCTTTGACTTTGGGGTTTAGAATTTGGGGCTTGGGATTTAGGATTTTGGTTTAGGGATCAGTTCGAGTGCAACTACACGGATTTTGTGGGGTGCGGGGGGGGGGGGGCACCTTTTGCCGTCTGACCGAACGTGCCTAGACTCTGCATATCGGAGGGGGGCGGTGCGGGGCTAATTTGGGTTCTAAGGGTTTACAGGCAGAGGGGTTGGNTGTGGTGTGGGGGTTGAGTTTTTGGTTGGGGGTGTTGTTGTTTTTTGTGTAAGGTGCCGTTCGAGTCCAACTACCTGTGTGTGGGGGGGGGGGGGGGGGGGGCACCTTTTGCCGTCTGACCGTACGTGCCTAGACTCTGCATATCGGAGAGGGTTGCTGCAGGGCTAATTTGGGATCTAAGAGTTTACAGGCTGAGGGTTTGGGAATTGAGGTCTTAAACCGGGCTTCGGGGTGGCTCTGAATCATGAACGTGTTTGGGGCCTCCAAGCCCTGAAGGCCCAAACTCTGTTCCCTGAAACCCAAAGCCTGTAAACACCATACCTCTGAGGAAGCGCTCCAAAAAAGCGCGTCAACAAGCCGCAAAAAAAAAAAACTACCTCGCATGTTGCCAAGCAGCAGACAGTCCTGAATCTGTATTTCCGATAGGGATCGTCCTCCGAAAAGACAGCAGATTTAAACCCAAACGAGTCAGAACTCTCGCGGATGTGAGGGTTTCAGATTGAAAGGGGTTTCCAGACCTGTGCAGACCAGCATTCTTGTAAACCTGTCTCTAAACGGCACACAAAGACTGCATGCAGGACATGCGCGGAATTCTGCTCAGGTAGGTGAAACTATACCCTCAGCCCTAAACCCTGCACCACAACTCTAAACCCTAAACCCATGTTTAAACTTGCCTTGGTATTCCCTTGCCATGCTCAGCTGAAACTCTGTTCGGCTCTGGGGCACATGGCAATGGTACTGGAACATTATCGGGGTTCAACAGGAAGGTGATCTCAACATATCGAGGCCCCGAACCTGGTCAAACCAGATCAACCATGCGACCGGAGCCGCTACTGCATGCCCGAAATCCTACATGGGCTGTTAGAAAATCTAGATCGAAATATATAAAGACTAGTACTAGTACTAGTAGAAAGATCTAGATCTAGATGGTTCACTGACGANGCCCAGAGCATCCCTGCCGAGCCACGGCCACCATGCAGTGTATATCGTGATAAGATATACACAGATGCGATACTGCTCGAGTGTAGAATCGGATACAATCAACCTAGCTGTTTCACTTCTCGAAAAGGCAGCCAGAGTTGCAAGTCATTAGGCACCAGCTTCAGCTTTAAAGAGGCGACACTGATGTCACATAATGGCCAAATGTGGATCAGGCCACAAACAGCCATGCTCCTGTGTAGGCACTCACCCCCCTAAAGGTGCTGCTACTACTACTACTACTACTACTACTGCGGGACATTCAAAACCCAATACCTGAAAGAATGTATACCAGACGCCTATATGCGATCCCTGCAAACCATCAGCTGACAGAGCATACAGTAAACTCCCGTCAGAGCAAACGACAGACTCCAAACTACCTTAAAACTTGGACCCCGTACAAGCCCTTTTTCAAAAAGCTGGTCTTCTTCTTGAGTCCTGACAGAACGCTCATAAACCTGTATGAAAACCCGAAACAACAGAGGTTTGAGGGTTTAGGGTTTAGGAGACCCTTGACCCTAAACCGTCTTGTGCCGAGAAGGGCTTTCTGCGCCCTCAGAGCGGCTTCCCGGGGGCTGTCGCTTCTGAGGCTTTGAGCTTGGATCCATATTGGGTTTTGGGTTTAATATTTAGGGTATAGTATAGGGTTTAGGGTATTGGGTGTCCGTTCGCGCATCCTTCACGGGCCGGCTTCCGATACTGCTTTAACGCCGGCCTTCACCATTTGCGCTCACTATGTGTAGCTCGTTTTCCCACCCCAGCCACCCTAACCTCGACCTGTTCGGGTTTAGGGTTCCATTCTGAGCGGAACCCTCGTGTTCATTGTTCATTCTTATCTACTACCTCTTGGTTCTAACCATATTGGGTGCATCAGTGCCGATGGGTTGCCGTTAGTAACGTAATACGCATGCGTAGAATGTGCTTGCATGTCTGTAAATATGTGTGGGTGTATTCGTGTCTATACATGTATATGTGTATAAAAGAATGTATGTATGTAGGCCTTGTGTGCATATATGTACGGTATGTCTTTATGCGGGGTGAGAGGAGGTAGAAGTTCGTTGGGGCGTGAAGGGGGTAGACCGGCACGGGCCAACGAAGCGATGGGTTAGACGAGAGAACCCTCTGCC
Source organism: Symbiodinium sp. clade A Y106 (assembly GCA_003297005.1). Classification (NCBI taxonomy): domain Eukaryota; class Dinophyceae; order Suessiales; family Symbiodiniaceae; genus Symbiodinium; species Symbiodinium sp. clade A. The sequence goes on along the minus strand of BGNK01001509.1, from coordinate 18,765 downwards.
CTGGGGAGCTCTGCCTTGATTGGGGGGGGGGGTTTAGCAGGGAGCTCTGTCTTGATGAGGGGGGGTTTAGGGTAATCTTTTTATTGCGCACATCGCATACGGGCTCGTGCGCAGCTCCCTAGCCGGTCGCGCGGGCTGCGCTTCGCCCAAGGCCCTACGCGCGTACGCTCGTTGCTCCGGGCCCGCTGCGCACCGGGTGTGCTTCGCTGCGGCTCGGCGATTGTATCACTTGAAGCGCCTCGCCTTAGTTTTGGGTTTAATATTGAGGGTATAGTATAGGGTTTAGGATTTAGGGCTCAGGGTTTAGAGTTTGGAAGTTCGAGTCAAAGGCTGAACGGACGACCCCCAACGCCCAAACCACTGAACCCTACACCTTTGACCCTTTAACCCGATACTTGGAGGTTCATGGGTAGATATAAGTGGGGTTAGAAGTCCCCGAATAGGAGTTATAATTATAGTTGCCCTACTTATAACCCCACTTTTAACTACCCATGAGCCTCCAAGTAGTCCCAAACACTCCAACAGTTCTTACATCCTCAACCTTACCGATGTGACCAGTGCCCGTGGCATATGTTCCTTCAACACCTTCAACATCCTGTGAATGCCGATGGCCTTTCTATGTATCTATTGACCTATAAAGCCATATTCTCATGAGTTCCGTCAACGCCCCATAAACAGACCCTAAACCCTAAACCCTATCAAATCCTACTGTAATTTTTCAGGCCCCAGGCCAGCCTGATGCCGTCGATAGTAGTATTCGTGTTGCTGTAGACGGCATGCCTGGGGTTTAGGGTGTAGGGGTTTAGGGTTTAGGGTCTAGGGGTTTAGGGGTTTAGGGTTTAGGGGTTGAGGTGTTTAGGGTTTAGGGTCTAGGGGTTTAGGGGTTTAGGGTTTAGGGCGTGAGCTTTGGCAACTACAGGCTCAGGGCTTCGGGTCTACAAGGGTTTCTTCGGGCTTGTAGGGCTTATAGCAGAAGCCAGAAACTTGGAACATCATTCTCCCCATGCCCTTAAGGTAAAGTATAAGGGATCCCAGCACGAATCCTCCTAAACCCATGTTCCAACTTTCTGGGATTCGCTGCAAAGCGTTTCGGGTTGAGCACCAGCCAGACGCCCAGCATGTCGCAGCCTTCCATTACGGATTGTTATGGAGGGGTTATATTATATGGTAAAAAGCCTATACGTAGGGGTCCACATCTACTGTCTCGTTGGGTTTGGGCTTAACTAAACCCTGTCCCCAAAACCCAAAACACGCAACTAAACCATACGGACCTTGATAATTGAACAGGGTTTTGGGGTCCTCTCCACTTGGAGGTTCATGGGTAGTTAATGTAGGGTTATAAGTCCCCTAATTACAAGTCCCCTGATTGGGGTTATAGTTAGAGTTGCCCTACTTATAACTCCACTTGTAATTACCCATGAACCTCCATTTGTATAAATATCTCTCTACCTTAACCTACCAAAACCTACTTGTTTGCAGGTTCTTATAGTAAACCCCAATATGGATTTTATAGGGACCCTACAAAAAGTAGGTTTTGGGGGTCCTCTCTACTTGGAGGGGCAGGGGACTTAGTAAGTCGTTTATAAGTAGGGAAAAAATTGGGGTAACTCCATTTAGGGTACTTATAACTCTACTTATAACCTAAACCCTAAACCCTAAACCCCTGCCCCTCCAAGTAGTATGTATATTAGCCAAGCCAGATCTTCCAGGTGGTAAACGCAACAGAGCCCCAAAGCCTAAACTAAACCTAAGAAGAAACCCTAATGTAGGGGCCTTAATATAATTAAGTATGAACATAGCATAATATCCCCCAAAACCGTATTCTACTGTTTTAAGGCCGGATAGAAAACTCTAAGTGTGAAAACTCTCGAAAAGCATCAGTGGTCATGCAAAAATATGACAAAGCACGCATTTGGTATCTGTGAGGTTGGCTTGGAGGTTCATGGGTAGTTATAAGTGGGCTTATACATAGGGTAACTATAGGTACAAGCCCTATTAGTGGGCTTATAACCCTACTTATAACTACCCATGAACCTCCAAGGGGGGGGGGGTTCAGGGTGGTTTCGGATGTTGGGTTGAGGATGCCCTGAAAAAGTGCCTGGTTGTAGTTTGGCTCGGGATGGTTATAGTTTTGCTTGTAACAGGGTTTTCATTCCAAGTTTTGACTCGGAACTTGTAGGATTAGTAGGATCCTATAGAATTTGTACAGGGTGTGACGAAGCTTGGAGGGCCTTTCTGGGGTGTCGCAGCAAATCAGAAAAATTGCGAAAACCATCCCAAGAACTCTAAAAAGGCCACAAACTCTAAACCTCAAACCCTAAACCCTAAACCCCAAAAAATCCAAAAGGCCCTACAAACCAAAAAAGCCCCGTGCGGCCGGCGTGCCCATCGCAGGCGAAGATGCCAGTTCCCGACTGGCGCTGCATGTACATGGTGTCCTGGTTAGGGTTTTTTTATGTGCACTGGCCCCCGGTTAGGAGTTTCAGGGTTTAGGGATTTCTTCTAAGGGTTTTGTGAGGTTTAGGGCTTGGGGTTTAGGGTTTAGGGTTAGTGGCTTGAGGTTTAGGGTTTAGGTCTTTTTCGGGGTTTAAGGTTTAGGATTGTCTTAGGGGTTTAGGGTTTAGGGCTTTGTTTAGGGGTTTTGGGTTTAGGATTGTCTTAGGGGTTTAGGGTTAAGGGTGTGCGGGCTTTAGTGTTTGGGGCTTAGGGTTGGTGGGGGTTGGCTTATGATTGTTGCAGCTGGCCCTGCATGGTCGCGCTGTGTGTTCGGCAGCTGGATGACAGGCCGTCCACGCAAACCACCATGGACTGGTTGACAACGAACCAGAACGCCCGCACGGACGAGTTCGTGGGCAAGCAGGCAGAACTCAAGAGCCTCCGCAACTGGGACCATGTTGGCTGTCACTGTCGGGGAGTCGGGCAAGTCATCGATGATCTCCGAGGCGCTCTCTCGCTCTCTCTCTCTCTGTCTCTCTCTGTCTCTCTCTGTCTCTCTCTGTCTCTCTCTGTCTCGCTCTGTCTCTCTCTGTCTCTCTGTCTCTCTGTCTCTCTGTCTCTCTGCGTCTCTGTGTCTCTCTGCGTCTGTGCGTATGAGGGTTTGGGGTTCAGGTTTCCTGATGAAGGTAATGTAGGAACCTGATAAAGAAACCTTGGGCCTTTATTAGGGCTCCTTAGATGAATCCTACTGTTTCAGGGTTATAGGCCCAGGGTTCAGGCTCCTGCATTATATTGCTAAATTGGCTTCTTCAAGACGAGTTACCTAAGAAAGGCTACCTTATACCCCTTATAGTACCCTGAAAGTACCCTTCTGGTACCCCTATAGATCCCTTAAAGGAACCCCCCAAAAGGTTAAAGGTTACCTAAGCAAGCTTTTAGAAAATCTGAAGCCGAGCCCGCGGCGATCTCGGGTCCCGCCCGGGCCACTGAGAAGCCTCGGCTTCAGGGCTTTAGGGCTTGAGGGCTTGAGGGCTTTAGGGCTTGAGGGCTTGAGGGCTTTAGGGCTTGAGGGCTTTAGGGCTTGAGGGCTTTAGGGCTTGAGGGCTTGAGGGCTTTAGGGCTTGAGGGCTTTAGGGCTTGAGGGCTTGAGGGCTTTAGGGCTTTAGGGCTTGAGGGCTTTGGGGCTTTAGGGCGGGAGGGCTTCAGGGCGTTAGTGCTGTAGGGCTTGAGGGCTTGAGGGTTGTACAGCTTTTCGTTCCCAAAAATCAGGGATCCCGTTTCAAAGGGTTCTGACACTCGAGAGCGTTCACCACAAACCCTCTAAACCCTTACAGTACCCTTACAGAACCCTTTTAGAGGAACCCTGAGAATCCCCCTTTAAAGGAACCCCTAAGGTTCTACTAGCGAACCTCCCTGTGAGCGAGCTTTGAAACGAAAATCCTACCCTTCAGGGTTCTATGCTGGGGCTTAACTCTCCGAAACCCCTAAACCCTAAACCTAAAAGCCTAAAGCTTAAACCTTGAACCTAAACCCAAAGCCTGTCTTGTCTTATCATAGAGGAGAATGCGCGCGGGGGGGGGGTGGGCCTCAGGACTCAGAGCGGTATCAGCTCTCAAGTTCACGCTGCTTGGGTTTAGGATGGCCTAGAGGGTGTAGGGCTGAGGGTTTAGGATGGGTTTAGGTAGCACTACACATTTGATGGTCTGCCTTCTGCTAGTAGCATGATGCGCGCACTACTGTTACTGTGTCTGCTCCGCTGTTGCTATGCTCCGCTGTTGCTACAGCGATGGATGGACTGCTGGGCTTGTCTTTGGAGTCCTCGCTCTTCTTGCTGTTACTACGATCGGTGCGCCTCCGCCTTGCTACCATGGTTGCCAGGAGCGCCTCTTCCTAATTGTTACTGCGATGGCTCCGTGCTTAATGTAGAATCCCGAATATTTGCGAGAATTACTCCTAAGGGCTCCTTCATATACTAATAGCACAACATACCTCAAAACCCTGTTCTAATTATTAAAGCCCCTGTTTAGCATTGCTTCTTGTTTGATGATCATTCCTGGTGCTACGATTAGAAAGTTATGCATCAAGCCAGCATTGCTACCGTTGCTATCCGTGTAGGCGACTAAGAAGAACCTGCTACAGATCCTTGCAAATGGCTGAAAGGGGTTGGGACAATTGCCATTACTTCTCCTTTTAGATGCTAAGCCCCATTCTTCAAGTACTCCTGCCATATGAATATGAGGTTGTGCGTCACACAGACCCTACAACTCCACGCAAAGGTTGCCGAGGTTTCGCGCTTTTTCAAGATTTAAAGTATAACACCTGGTAGCTTCAGAAAAGACAAGGGGCGCCAACGATCCACCCTAATGAGTAGGATAATTACCCCAAACCCTGGATAATGAATAGGGCACCCTTGTTGTTTTCTCCAACTCTTCATACTTATTTCGGGTTTCCCTGAACCCTAAACCCCTAAACCCTAAACCGGCAAGTTTCTCCAACTCTTCATATCTAGGGTTTCCCTAAACCCTCAAACCCCTAAACCCTAAACCGGCAACTTTCTCCAACTCTTCATATCTAGGGTTTCCCTACACCCTAAAACCCCTAAACCCTAAACCGGCAAGTTTCTCCTTAAACCCTAAACCCTAAGCCCTAAACCCAGAGGCCAGCCAGAGGGCAATAGATGGATGGCGACCCTTTGGCCTTCTTCGCTGGGGCGGGGTATGCCTCGTAACGGTTGATGGTATAAATCCTGGGGTTCCTTTTAAACGGATCTATAAGGGTACCTTCAAACTTTAAGGGGTTCCTTTAAGGGGTTCCTTTCAAGGATCTATAGGGTTTTAGGGTTTAGGGTAATGATATAAGCCCTGCATTACCTGAATGACCCTAGACTATGGGAATATCAACCGAAGAGGCCGCGGCTTAGACCCCACTTTGCAGGCTGCAAAGCCTAAAACCTAAACTTTCAACCTTCAACCCTGAACCCTAAACCCTGAACCCTAAACCCTGAACCCTAAACCCTGAACCCTAAAGCCTAAACCCTCAACCCTAAACCCTGGCCCTAAACCCCGAAACTCTAAACCTAGAGCCTGCTAGAAACCCTGTGAAAACCTTTACAAACTCCGGCAAACAGCTCGGAATCGCCATGAAGGCCAATAGCATCCCTTGTGAAAACCCTGTAAAATCCTACAAAACCTACCAAAACCCACAATGAAACCTGTAGGACCCCAATCCAAAGCCCCAAAGCCCCCCTAAACACTAAACTCCTAAACCCTAAATCCGAGAAAGCCAACCTCTACAAACCCTAAAACCCTAAAACCCTGAACCCTAAAACCCTAAACCCTAAACCGGTAACCTTTACCTGCTCCAAAACCGTGCCTCGTCGAAGCACGGCTTCGGACACTCCGACTGCCTCGGTTGCATCTTCCCTGTAGGGTTTTAGGGTTGAGGGAAAGTTTAGGGTTTAGGGAAAGTTTAGGGTTTAGGGCTTAGGGTTTAGGGAAAGTTTAGGGTCTAGGGAAAGATTAGGGTTTAGGATAGGGTTTAGGGTCTAGGGTTTAGGGTTCACGGTTCGGGGTTGATAAGGATTTACAGAGTTTTATAAGGGCTTCATCTGGGTTTCACAAGAAGCATTTGAGGGTTTCATATGGGTACCGAAAATCCTGGAGAGCCGTCAGAAATAACTTGGTGTTGAAGTTTGTCGTGGAGCGCGGCGAAATCTTTCCGAGCCTGGGAGGGGGGTGCAATCACCCGCGGCTGAATGAGATCCTGCGGTCCAGGACCACCGCGGCGACGTGCACCGTCTCCAAAATCTGCTTCGAGATCTCGAACTGCAACGCCGCCTGGCAGCTCCTGGACTCCTCCTTTTCGCAGAACCCTAAACCCTAAACCCTAAACCGCTCCGACGCAAGCCTCTCACTGATTGAAAAGCTATAGCTCTTGGACACGGCTCAGGGCTTTGGGTCTCGGGTTTCGGGTTGAGGTTCAGGCTGTAGGGTGTGGGGTTCAGGGTTTAGGGTTTAGCAGGCTTTGGTCTTGAGGGATTTGCGTTTCGGGTGCAGGGTTTAGCGTTCATGTGCTTCGCGCGCTTGCGACAATCAAGTTGCCGCAGGGCCTTCGGGTTCGAGCTTTAAGGCTTTAGGGCTCAGGATTGGGATTCAGGAACTTCAGCGTTGCAGTCTGGGCTATGATATAGAGGCCTTAATAATCCTTGATAATTGAAAAAGGGTTCTGGAGAATATTGGAGTGTAGCCCCTAAACCCTGAGCCCGAAACCCTAAACTGCCCTAAACCCTAAACCCTAAACCGTTAGTGCAAACTGCAAACTATCAAGGGAATCTTGAACCCTAAACTATATTCCGCACGCCCGTCTTACACCCTAGGCCCTAAACCCTAAAGGGCGGGCAATCCTTCGGCGGTTTCTGTGTTTCCCCTCAACCCTCAATCCTAGGGGCTTAGAGGTTTAAGGTATTAGGGTTGTGTTGAAGCTGTGGGGTTAGGATCTGGGGCTTGTGGCTTCGGGAAAAAGGCGTAGAATTCCGGATCTGGTGTCAGGGTCTTCGGGTTAAGGGTGTAGGGAATAGCATCTGAAGTTTGGGGCTTCGAGTTGACGGCTCAGGGTTTAGTGCTTTAGGAGGCCACTGCAACCCAAGGGACTTCGTGTCGTGGAGCCACTGCTGAATGGTCGCGCGGTCCGAGCCCCTTGCGGATTTCGTGGGTTGCTGGTGGGTCCGAACCCTAAACCCTAAACCATAAACCCTAAACCCCAAACCCCAAACCCCAAACCTGAAACCCTAAACCCCAAACCCTAAACCTTAAACCCTAAACCCTAAACCCTCACATGAAGGATCCTATTGCTCGGTTACGGGACTTTGTAGTCTCTGGGTCTAGGATGTACTATCTTCCGTGGGATGCGTGGAACTAAAAATCGCACTGTAAGGGATCAGGGCCTTCGGATCTATGGCTTTGAGTCTAGCAGTAATGTAGGGGCCTTGAAAGTTTTAAAAGGTGTTTTGGGCTCCGTTATAGTATGGTTATGGCAAGGAACCCTAGGAATAACATATTGATAATTATTTAGACTTATACATTAGGTGCCTTGGTCTTTTATGATCTTTTAGGGCAGGGAACCTGCACCACCGAATTTGAGCAGGAACTACCCGCGAAGGTGTACTTTTTCTATTTGAAGGATCAAAGAACCTGGAAAAAGGCTGTCTGCATCGAATTTGCGGCTAATCTGCTACGGTTGAAGGTCTGGGTGTGTGCGGGTGGCTCCTGACTTTAAGGCTTGGCTGCGACGTTTGGAGGGTTCAGCGTTCGAGGTGCAGAAGAATTCAGCACCCAGGGTCTCAGGGTCTAGGGATATTTTGGCCTTGGAATGGTCAACCGGTTGTAGAAGTGATACTTTAGGGGTGGTATACTGGGCTTCTCAGGTTTCACACCGGCTAGGAAAAGTGAAGCAGTCAGGATTGGGAATTGGCTTACGACGTAGGACTTACGCTTACTTGGTTCATGGGTAGTTATAAGCGGGGTTATGAATCCCCGAGTATGTAGGGGTAGTAATTATAGCTACCCTACTTAGAACACCACTTATAACTTTCCATGAACCTCCAAGTAACCGAGGCAAGGCATGAGGGTTCCTTTAAGGGTGCCTGTCAGGGTTCCTTTGAGGGAGCTACAAGGTTCCCTTTAAGGGCTCCTTTGAGGGATCTTTTAGGGCACCCCCAAGGGCCCCTAACCGACGCCTCCAGACACCATGGGGGTAGCCCCCAGGGTTCTCGACGACTCCGATCCACTTGTGCCACAGGACCTCAGGCGACCGCAGAGCTTTTTGGAGCTCTGGGGGGTTTAGGGCTTTTGGCGTTTAGGGTTTGGGTTTAGGGTTTTTGGGGTTTAGGGTTTAGGGTTTGGGGATTAGGGTTAGCTCTTGGGGGTGCAGGGAGTTATGTGGGTGTTCAGGGTTTGGGTGTGGCTGGCCTTGAGGCGTATATGCGCTTTGGGGCTTTCAGGCTTTTCCTAGGGCCTTGGGATTCTAGATTCGTGATTAATGGTGTTGTTAAGGCTTGGCTTGGTGCAATACTAAGACCCTTATATCAGCTACACCCTATAGGATGCCTTGCCCATCCGGGCTCCCATGCCTGACGGTCTGAAAGCCAAGTGCACAAACCTCAAAGCAACGCGTGCACCAGAAGCCCTGCACCAAGCCCTAACAGGTAGTCGAAGCCGTGAGAAAGAAGTAAAGCTGCTGGGATGTGATGTTGGTGATCAGGATGACGGCGATGACGAGGACGATGACGATGACGATAGTGATGGTGAGGCTGCTGACGATGGTGGTGGTGGCCATGACGATGATGATGATGATGCTGCTGGTGCTGATGGTGGTGATGGTGCTGATGGTGGTGATGATGGTGGTGGTGGTGGCAGTGGTGGTGATGGCGGTGATGGTGATAGTCATGATGAATGATGGTATAATGATGACGACGACCCGGTTGCTGTTGATGTGGTCTGATCTATGTAATTGCCCAAAAATGTTCTTTCTATCATCGGCGTTCGATCGTTCAGATGCTACTGCTGTCGGTTGATGCATGTGTTTGCATGTGGATGCATGTCGTTGCCAATACTTCTGTTACCGCGGTTGAAAACCTTAACACTTACAGCAACCCCAATGCCACCCAGGGCACTGCGTTGTAGCATGCTTCGCCTTGAACGGCGTTGCGACACGCCCTCAGATTGAGTGGAAGGTCTCTCTGTCCTAAAGCCTCCTAAAAACCCTTGAACGCTTGCAGAACCCCGTTACAACCATTGCAGAACCCTCAATAAGAACCTTAGAAGAACCTCTGCGAACCCGAAAAGCCCTGAAATCCTAAAGCCCTGAAGCTCTACAAACATCATCATACAAGTTCCGAGCCCTAAACCCTAAAACCCCTTAACCCCTAAACCCTAAACCCTATAAACCCTAAACCCTGAACCCCTAAAACCCCGAAACCCACAAGTTCCGAGCCTTAAACCCCCCCAAGCTCCCGCCCCTCGCATGCTTTAGGGTTTAGAGGGCTTTGAGGTTAGAGGGCTTAGGACTCTTGAAGCTTGGGGCTTATAGGGCATAGGACTTCTAGGGTTTAGGGCTTATGGAGTTATGGATTTGGGATGTAGGGGCTTTCTTTCGGGTTTTTGTTAGGGGGCAAACTTAGAAGAATTGATATAAGGGCTCCTTTGCGTTGCAGCTTCGGGTCTCAAGTGGCTGCTAGATGTATGAAGGATCACGGAACTTAGTATGCCCGGGCTTGCAGGGTTCAGGGGTTCGGGTTTAGGGTTTTGGGTGTAAGGGCTTTCTGGGGTTTCAGAATGGCCGTACAGGGCTTCTTGGATACACGATATACTAGGGGGCTTGGTAAGTATCCCCGAAGACAGGTTGTTAGTACAGAAACCCCATTCGGGGATTTGCAACGCGATTGCATACCTACTCACTAGGTCCGTAACTGATTCTCTTCTCCGGGGCCCGACCTGTTAGCTGAACCGACGGCTCTACGCCCTAAATCGCAAAACCATTTTCTAACATAGAACTCTCATCGAACCCTAAACCCTAAACCCGAAACCCTCAACGGGCCTTGATGCTCCCGCGATACTTTAAACAAGGCCCGAGTGGCGAGGCAGGCGTGGCATTGCTGGCCTTTGTGACGTTGCTGTGGGCCTTTGGGGCCTGCAAGCGAAGGTGGGGACACGATATAGCAGCCTTCATGATTAGAATGGGCTTTTGTCGGAATGTTTGTAGGGCTTTGCCACGTTTATATATGGGGTGTTACAGGTTTTGTGTTAAGGGCCTCAACAATTAGAGCCGGTTATCAGACCCCTGCAGTACGGTTAAAGATGTAAGGTGTTGGGTTGGGGGGTGCTAGCTGTTACTCTAAACACAACCTGAACTTTTGGACTATAAACCCTCGACCCTATGCTTCGTCCTCTAGCCACGTGATTCCTGGCTCCAACGGCACACCCCCGGCTGGAGCCGCCGGCGATTGTAGAGGCGATGCCTTCGAAAGCTGCAGCTACCAGTGGCCTGCAAGAGCGAGCTACGGCTCTCAAGTACGGTGCAGTTCGTGCTTTCTCTGGTGCAGAGCAGGAGGATCGATTGCCACGTGCGCAGCATGTTCCACAGAACTCTTGTCGTCCCATCCACTTAATGCATCGGCGAGACATATGGTTTGAGCAGTCCACCGGAGTGTCCATCAAGGCGATGGAACGGTAGGAGCGAGGGTCGAGGGACTCCTTGTGCGCCGTGATGTGGACACCTCTCCACATGACAGGGAGCATCTGGGCCGCTTGCCAGTGGCATAATATAGGGCCTAAATAATTACTAATACTATTTGGTGGTTCCTCATGATATTCATAGAAGAATGGGCTCCAAAACCCTATTAAAATTCTAAGAAGGCCCCTATATTGAAGCGCCAGGCGGCCGACGAGGATTACTTCTTACTGCCTGTTCAGGCCCCTGTCATCTCCTGCAGCCCTAAACCCTAATCCCCAAACCCTGAACCCCAAACACGAAACCCTAACCCCTAAACTCTAAACCCTGAACCCCAACCCTAAACCCTAAAACCCTGAAACCCTAAAACCCTAAACCCTAAACCTTGTATAGTACCCTTAAAGCAACTCTGGGCTATGTAAACCCTAAGCCCCGGACATCGTCGGGCTACAGGATTTCGGATCCAAGTTGCTTCCTTCAGCCCTGAAGCCTATGACCCTGCATCCCAAACACGGTTTAGGGTTCAGGGCTTCCAGGGCTTCATCAAAAACTCCAAACCTTTCGATCCCAAACCCTACAAGACTTGATAGAAGACTTAAAGAGCCCTTACTTGGAGGTTCATGGGTAGTTATCAGTGGGGTTATAAGTAGGGTAACTGTAGTTCTGAGCCCAATTAGGGGACTTATAGCCCTACTAAGAACTACCCATGAACCTCCAAGTACTAAACGCTTCGGCAGAAGCCTTCTTCCCCAAGCGAAGGCTGAGGCCAAGTTGAAGCAAACTTCGGAGGCTCAGGATTTCGGAGGACGCTAATGTCGGAACCTTGGCCTTTATTCGGGTTCCTTATATGAATCCTACTGTTTTGGGGTTATAGGGGCAGGGTTTTTTAACATCGTTCCTTTACATTACCTTAACCCGCCGAAACCCTACTTTTTTTTGAAGTAGGGCCCCTACAAAAAAAAGTAGCCTTTGGTAGGTGAAGGTAGAATCCGAAACTCGCCAAGCTGCGCCCCTAAACCCAAACGAGTTTAGGATCTAAAGGGTCGAGGGTTTAGGTTTTAGGCTTTAATATAGGGGCTTTAACAATTAGAATAGGTTTTGGGGCCCGTTATACTATAATTACCATACCATAGGGATTATTAAGGCCCCTCTATTAGGGGTTTAGGGTTTAGGGCGTACGTCATGGGTTTAAGGCTTTAGGGTGGAAATCTTTGGGCTTGGGGCATTGAGGTTTCCGGTTGGAGGGTGGTAGGCGTAAGGGCTTGAAATGGCTTTAGGGTTTAGGGTTGAGGGTTTAGGGTCTCAGGGTTTGCGGCTTCAATTTGTAGGGCGTGGCTTCGAGTCTAACGTAGAGAGCGGGGCCCCCTTCGACGAAGCCCTCAGCCCCCACAACCCTAAACCCTAAACCCCTAAAACCACAAACCCACAAACCGAAAGCCGAAACCCTAAAACCACACCCAGCCTCCTTTCTTTCGGGAGAGAGAGGTCTTGGGCTAAGGATCCCGACCCTCATTTCAGGGATCGCTTGCTTAAGGAAGGGCCTTCGGAATCTCTTGGGAACCTGAACCCCGGTAAACCGAAGTCCAGGGCCTCAGCCCTAAGTCAAGCAACATCCATGCAGTAGCCTAAAACCCTAAACCCCAAACTCTGAACCCTAATAGGGTTTAGGGTTTAGGGTATACCGCCTTAAGAAAGACATGCCCCAGGCCACCTCGTGGCTACTGTGGCTGCTAGCACGCAGCTGCTTCGCTGCTTTTTCCTGGACATCGCCAACATCAGCCAGCTTCGGCCAGTGTTAAGCATTCTGGTCTTCAATACAGTCGTTGACACGACTGTCACTACCCCATTATAAGGAATATACCATAATTCCCATAGTTTAGGGTCCTTAGGGTCATGCAGGATTTTGTCCATCAACAGTATCACTGTGATCCTTGCAGTCTGGGTTCCTGTTGTTGTTCATTCTGATGACTAACGATGCTAATCTGTTGCTGTAGCTGTTATTTACTTTGGTATTATGAGTGCCTCCTGTATATTCCCAAAGCCAGAGCACCAAAGCCTCGGACCCTTGTCAAACCCCTGTAAAACCACACAGAACCCTCATGTCATCCTTGCGGAGCCCTAGTAGAAGTCTTAGTTCAGTCGTACATTCCTTCGTAGACTTGCAGTAGGCTGCATATCCTTGGCAGTTGGCACAAGTTGACATGATTTCGAAACTCTTCCAGGTTTTGGGTTGAGGGCTTTAGAGACAACCTGCGGCCGAAGCCTTACATGGGAATTTCTTGGCACCTTATTGAGGGGTCGTCGTTCTAAAGGTCCTGCTACCTATGTTCTAAATCAGGACTCCCTTATCTCACCACAACAACCAAAAAAACGAACCCCTCACAGAAATTGAAGCACTACATACCCATGCTGATGGATTTCTACCCCTCAAACCCCTAATAAACCCTAAACCCCAAACCCTTAAACCCCTAAACCCTACATCCAGCATGCTTTTCGGATCAGACCCCTACTTACGCGGCCCCTAAACTCGACTGAAACCGCGTACTTCGGCCACACTGCTTCGGAGCCCGGTATGACCTCAGAACACGCCGAAAGTGAACATGACCTGTCCCGGTCACTAGCCGCTTTAAGCCCTAAGCCCTAGACCCTCGATCCTGAACCCTAAACCCAAAACCCTAAACCCTAAACCTAAAGCCTAAACCCTATACCCTAAAGCCTAAACCCGAAACCCTAAACCTCAAGCCCTAAACCCTAAAGCCTAATCCCTAAACCCTAAACATTAACCCGTAAAAACGAAACCATGTCCCTCCCGCCTTTGCGACCAGCTGAAGCCAAGAACGCTCGTTTGAGCCCTGACCAGAGCTTCGGGTCAGACGATAGGGTTTCTTAGGTGTTCCGGTTTTGGATTTAGGGTTTAGGGTTTAGGGTTTAGGGTTTAGGGGTTTAGGGTTTAGGGTTTAGGGGTTTAGGGTTTTAGGGCTTAGGGTTTGTAGGGTTTTAGGGTTTAGGTTCCTGTAAACCCTGGGTCCCTACAGATTGAAGCGTGCTTGGAGGCGCAAAGGCTGTAGCAAGCAGGCAAGAAGTCGGGTTGATGTAGGCTCCTTCACAATTTCGAACGGGGGGTATATGATGTCTTTAGAATACGGAACCCTAAGGAATAGTGATACTAATTGCAGGTCGGGTCACCCGAACTAGTGCCCTGAAGAGTCTGCAAAAGATGCTGATTGCTCTGAGGGTCCTTGTTACTTACAGGAGGGGCCCATGGGAATACACTTCCCCAATTATAGGAAGAGATCAACTTGCGGCATGTTGGGCACAGTTATTTTCAACGACTGCCAGATGCCGCCAATCAGGCGTGTTGGCTTCAGTTCAGAGCCCTGGATTTTCACCATGCTATACCGGAAGAGCCCAAACTCACCCTCTTCAAGTAAGCAACATACAACAAAAAGTCATACTGAAGCTTCCTCTTAACTCAGGCTTTCCCGGGTACTGCGTGCCACGCCGAACTCGCTATTCCTGGAGTTTCCGCTTTTCGCCGACCTGAGGATTACTGGCATCTTGGGTGTGGAAATGCAGCTCGCGAGCCCGGCCTGTCTGTGCAATCAGCACCTTGCACGCAGCCGGCACATCTTCCTGCTCCTCAAGGAGTTTAGTCACTTTCGCCTCTATCTGGTGAATCAGCTCCTGCAGACGCTTGTTGTCCAGCTTCCCGCTGCTGCAGAGGAGTTCGTTGGCATCCATGCGCTCTGACCCGATCTTCTGGCCCTTCAGGAAGACCTTGAAACTGGCGCCACCCCAATCCACTATCACATCAGCGGTGTACTCAGCCAAGACACCCTCAGCCAAAGCCAGGCTGAAGTCATTGATCAACTGAGAACATCGGTAGCCCTTGTTGCCCTTGTGACGACTCACCACCTTTTTCTCTGCCTTTGGGAGGGCCCTCTCCAGGGAAGCCTTCAAAGGCGGCACTCCCGGCAGCTCCCGGGAATCCTCCACGTCTTTCAGGTCCACCAGCTGGGTGATCTCGGGTTTCACCGCAAAACCTTTGGAGTTGATGAGCAGGACGCACTCGCAGTCGTGAGCTTCAGCTCTCAGCTTCTCCTCCAGCTTCTGCAAAGCCTCCGGTGAGCAGACCTTCGTGCCCGCATGAACCGAGAAACTCAGGCCAGAAGCATCGTACGCCTGTTTAGGGTTTATTTTGGGGGTCCTTATAATAAGGATCCTGCTATTTAGGGTGCCATATCAGGGTCCCCTATTCTCGGATAGTCCCATATGCCTGCGTGGAGGAGGAGCCCACCGACAGGATCAGGAGCCTCTTGGAGTTCAGGCCGAGGCCAAGGCCATACTCCAGCAGCGTCTTCTCGTTGTGGTCGCTCTTCGCTTCCTTAGTTGCTGAGTTCATAAGCCCCAAAAAGTGTACACTTTTAGTTTTATAGTGGGTAATATTATCCCAAAAAGTGTAAAGTGTATCCACTCAGCTACTAAGCTTCAAAGAGCGTGCTTCTCTCTAAGTCAGCCTCGGCCTCTGGCGACAAGAAGATGTGCCGGAAAGAGTGTTGCGTCGCAGTCAGAGTCACGGACATACGGCTGATGGACAAAATCCTGCATGACCCTAAGGACCCTAAACTATGGGAATTATGGTATATTCCTTATAATGGGTAATGCAGGATTTTGTCCATCAACCGTATCACCAAATGAAGCCACGGGCCAAGAGAACCAGGCGGTCGTCGAGCGCTAACTGAAGACTTGTACCAGAGAGCTGCGAACGAACAGCTACTATCGCACCTCGACTATCAAAACCAGGTTTGAAGGTGCAACAGAGTAATCGTACAGAAATACTTCGGGAGCCCCAGAGTGCCTTGTGCAACCGAGGTTGTATGCAAACCACTCGCCTTCAAAGCGAGACAAACACCCCAAACCCCAACACCGAACCCTGACCCCTAAACCCGACCCCCTATATCAACACTAAGCCGTTAGGATCCGGCGTTCAGGCTGTAATGGCTGAGCCGTAGCATTTGTGGTCATTACTTAGTTGAAGGTTTCGGCCTATGTTAGGCCCCTGCCTGTTTGCGAGGTTCCTTCCCGGGAATTCCCCGAGACCGCAGTATTCGAGCTTTAAAATTAGGGTTTTCTGTCGCCCCTCTTCCAAAATTAGGGTTTTAGGGTTTAGGGTTTAATTTACCCCTAAGCGAAGACATATGAGAAAAAGTCTATAGCTTGATCAGCTTATGTTGAGTGCTATGATGTCCAGACATTTGGGAATCGAAGGTTTGGTAAGTAAAGGTGCATGATGTTACGGTTTACAATCAACCTGAAGCTTAAAGACAAAAGTTGGAAACCCAATATCCTCAATCCTTAAGAGTAATGCATAAGGAATCCCAGCACTATTTGACTTGTATTCGGTTTCCAACTTTATAGGGTTTCCTGTAAACCGTCGGCGCGCCTTGGACCTCAGTATCTTGTCGCCTGCCACGCCCGCCATGATGCCCACGACTGCCATGACGCCGATCAGCGCCATGACCTGTCTGGTTTAGGGTTTAGGGTTTAGGGTTTAGGGTTTAGGGTTAATTTGAGCGACTCTGCAGGACTTCATAGCGCGTTGGGGCTCAGGCTTAAGACTTCAGGGCCTTCGAATTCTAAGATGACCTTATGGGTGGTTGTCAAAATTAGGGTCCCTTTTTGGGTACCCTAAATAATAGGTGCCGTATTATAATAGGGACCCAAAAAGGGACGATAATTTTGACAACCACCCTTATCAGAACAAGAAGCCAGAAAGATCTGCGTGGTTCCATGATGGGCTTGACTCCAAACACTCATAGCCCAAAGCTACCCTAAACCCTAAACACCCTAAACGACACCCTACACCCTCAACCCTCTAACCGCTACACCCGCCTCTAAACCCTAAACCCTAAACCCCTAAACCCCTAAACCCTACACCCTACACCCTCCACCTGCTTAAGACCCAGGTTCGGGGTCCCTGAACCCTGAAGCCCCGAACATCCCGGCCGGATCCCCCGACCCAATCGAACCATCCTCGAACCCAAAAGACGACTAATCTGAGTCCTTTCAACTCTCTTCTTCAACAACCGGGCCCCAGAAAGTTCAAACTTTTTAAGATAGAGCTAATATATAAGGCCAAAAAGTTTGAAGTTCCCCCGTTCACTATCTAAGTCAAGGGGTTCTACAATGAAGCTCTTAGGGATCGCTCTTAGGGATCGAAGCCTTCATGATTGGAATAGGGTTCGGGGTATATTCTACTACCAACATACGCAAGGAACCCCAAGAAGAGTCTTGGCAAGTTGTTCCGACCCCGAAAACCCTAAACCCTAAACCCTAAACCCTAAACCTCCGGCAAACCCCATCCCAAAATGGCGAGCAGCTCAGGCTAAACGGCTGTTGGTTTTAAGCTTCGGGGTTAGGGATTTGGGTTTAGGGATTTGGGTCTTTGGGTTTAGGGTTAAGGGATTTGGGTTTAGGGATTTGGGTCTTTGGGTTTAGGGTTAAGGGATTTGGGTTTAGGGATTTGGGTCTTTGGGTTTAGGGTTAAGGGATTTGGGTTTAGGGATTTGGGTCTTTGGGTTTAGGGTTAAGGGATTTGGGTTTAGGGATTTGGGTCTTGGGGTTTAGGGTTAAGGGATTTGGGTTTAGGGATTTGGGTCTTTGGGTTTAGGGTTTAGGGATTTGGGTTTAGGGATTTGGGTCTTNTGGGTCTTTGGGTTTAGGGTTAAGGGATTTGGGTTTAGGGATTTGGGTCTTTGGGTTTAGGGTTTAGGCTTAAGGGATTTGGGTTTAGGGAGTTGGGTCTTTGGGTTTGGGGTTTAGGGTTAAGGGATTTGGGTTTAGGGATTTGGGTCTTTGGGTTTAGGGTTAAGGGATTTGGGTTTAGGGATTTGGGTCTTTGGGTTTAGGGTTAAGGGATTTGGGTTTAGGGATTTGGGTCTTTGGGTTTAGGGTTAAGGGATTTGGGTTTAGGGATTTGGGTCTTTGGGTTTAGGGTTAAGGGAGTTGGGTTTAGGGATTTGGGTCTTTGGGTTTAGGGTTAAGGGATTTGGGTTTAGGGATTTGGGTCTTTGGGTTTAGGGTTAAGGGATTTGGGTTTAGGGATTTGGGTCTTTGGGTTTAGGGTTAAGGGATTTGGGTTTAGGGATTTGGGTCTTTGGGTTTAGGGTTTAGGGATTTGGGTTTAGGGATTTGGGTCTTTGGGTTTGGGGTTTAGGGTTAAGGGATTTGGGTTTAGGGATTTGGGTCTTTGGGTTTAGGGTTAAGGGATTTGGGTTTAGGGATTTGGGTCTTTGGGTTTAGGGTTAAGGGATTTGGGTTTAGGGATTTGGGTCTTTGGGTTTAGGGTTAAGGGATTTGGGTTTAGGGATTTGGGTCTTTGGGTTTGGGTTAAGGGATTTGGGTTTAGGGATTTGGGTCTTTGGGTTTAGGGTTAAGGGATTTGGGTTTAGGGATTTGGGTCTTTGGGTTTAGGGTTAAGGGATTTGGGTTTAGGGATTTGGGTC
>BGNK01001508.1:135456-143640 GCA_003297005.1 Symbiodinium sp. clade A Y106 | reverse complement strand
TGGGTTTGGGGTCCTTTTTTATGACGGACTGACGTCCGTGTTGTCTGAGGCGTAGCCGAGTCATCTCCGTCCCCGTATACCGGGACGCTTTACCCTCCCTCACCGTGCTGTCGGGACGCTCGGCCGGGGGCCTCGGTCGGAGCCTCGAGCGCCCATGCAAATGGTCAGCGGCGCTCTCGGCAGTTTAGGGGGTTTAGGCTTTATGGGTTTAGGGTTTAGGGTTTAGGGTTTATGGGGTTTAGGGTTTATGGGGTTTAGGGTTTAGGGCTCGTGGCTTAAAATGTCAGGCTTGGGGCCTAGATTCTAGGGTTTGGGGCTTCAAACTCAAGGTCTGGGGTTTAGGGTCTGGGATTTAAGCTGTGGGGAGGGCAGGCCTTGGGTTTCGGGTTTGGAGTTCGGGGGAAGACGATCATCCCTTATTATTCAGACCCTAAACCTACGTAACCTACCTTTTTAAGGACTTGTATAAGGAAATCATAATCAGGAGCCCTAAAAACGGTAGGTTCCGTAGGGACTCTCTTCTTCAGTGACCGGGCCCCAAAACACTCTGGTTTTTCTACGATAGACTAAATATGTGAGGCCAAAAAGTTTAATGTGCGCCCATTGGCCATCTAAGCAGACCTCTATGGAACATGATCGCTCTATACCCCCCTTAGAACCATAATAAAAATAGTATTTTCAATATTCTCCTGGGCTTTACATGAACAAAACCAAAAAATCCTAAGGAGACTATAGCGCGTATTTCGTTGCCCCAAAACGGCCTGCGCATCCTTGCGCGCCAGGGTCCGGAGTGCCGCAATGCCTGTGGGTGTAGGGACTCGACAAGCACTTGACTCGAGATTTAAGGCTTGAGCTCAAGAGGAGAAGGAGGAGCAGGTGGAGGAGGAGGAGGAGGCTGCTAGAGCCTGATGAAGCTGTGGTACTCGACGATCTTCAGGCTATGTAAGAAAATCCACCTACTTCGAGTGGACAAACCAGGACCTCCGTGTTTGGCTAGCATGCTGCCGCATCCAAACCGAGATGATGAATAAGATTATTCCAACCTAATCTTCGGCCCTTCCAATACCCACAGCATCTGGTGCGCGGACTGTTCAAGTCATGTCGGTCCTTGTTACGGAGGGTGCGTACAGCAGACAGGATTTCGATCCCCTGAGAGGCCTTCGTCACAGAATTCGCCAGACCGTCTAGTTCTTGCCTGCATCCTAATGGTGGAAGAATTCATCAGCGGTCGAAACGAACCGTAAACCCAAAACGAAAGCCCTGAAACACTGAACCCGCAAACCCCGAAACCCCCCCCCCCTGAAACCCAAAAGCAGCGAGGACCCAACCTACGGGTGCACGGAAGTGGACGAAGCTCGTCAACGACTGAGCTTCCGCATCTCCAAGCCCTGTTTAGGGTTTAGCGTTTACGGCTGGCTGGGGCTAGGTCATCACAAGGCTACCTTAAATCTATGAGGACACTAGGGTGTAAATATACATATATATATATATATATATATATGTATGTATGTATATATATATATATATGCCCGCCCCCCCCCCCCCCCCAAGATCTACACTTTCGTGGTTGCTGGAGCATGAGGCGCACGAAACACTGTAATGCTCAAAAGATTCCAAAATTTCCAACCTCAGAACTCACGAAACGCTGTAATGCTCAAAAAATTCAAAAAGTTGCAAAATTCTAGCATCTACGGCCAGGCCGGTGGCGGATTCTCGAAAAGTTTGGTATTTTTTGAGCATTACAGTGTTTCGTGAGTTTCAGGGCTGTGAAACGTTGATTTTTTTTGAGCATTCCAGTGTTTTGTGAGGTTTAGGCCACGAAACACTGCTATGCTCGAGCTTTGTGAGCTTTGAGGTTGCGAGAAGTTGATTTTTTTGGAGCATGACAGTGTGTTGTGAGGTTCATGTCACGAAACACTGTAATGCTCAAAAAAAGTCAACTTGTCACAGCCCTGAAACTCACGAAACACTGTAATGCTCCAAACTTTCAAAAATGCTAAGGAATCTGCCCCCGGCCTGGCCATAGATGCCAGGATTTTGGAATTTTTGGAATTTTTTGAGCATTACAGTGTTTCGTGAATTTCAGGGTTGGGAATGTTGGAGTTTTTTGAGCAGTTCAGGCCAACAAACACTGCTATGCTCAAGTTTTGTGAGCTTTGAAGCTGCGAAAGCTTGATTTTTTGGGGGCATTACAATGTTTTGTGAGGTTCAGGCCACGAAGCACTGTAATGCTCAAAAAAAGTCAACTTTTACCAGCCTCAAAACTCATGAAACACTGTAATGCTCAAAAAGTTTTAAAATTTCATGGAATCTGCCCCCGGCCTGGCCATAGATGCCAGAATTCTTGGATTTTTTGGATTTTTTTTGAGCATTGCAGTGTTTCGTGAGTTTCAACGTTGGAAATTTTGGAATTTTTTCAGCATTACAGTGTTTCGTGATGTCCAGGACAGGATATGCTGTATCACAAGAGAACCGTAAGCTTGCACCCGCTATCAAGGACTAGAATTGATATTTTATGTGTCTTCTGGAACAGCAAAGGTTTTCAATACTTTTGCTTGATAAGTATGAAGAAGGCCCACCTTAGTCGCTACATATTTTTAGTTCATGTATGTTTGAGGATGCTGGTAGATCTATGGCACCAGCAGCACTGGCTCTAGTACGTGAGTTTTTTCGAAAATGGTTTTGGCCCTTCTTCGGCAAGCTGCACAGCCTACAGATCCAACAATGTACTAATGAATGCCGCTGAAATGCTAGAGCAGCGCGAACTTATCTAGAACTTATTTCATTATCAAACCCGCGACTTGTAGCAGCACGGTTTGCATGCACATGGCGAAATGCACGATGGTATCGGTATTTCGGCATATATGAGTACTGGACCAATGTAGAGAAGCAACCTGTGGAATCGTGTGGAAGAGGCGGGTGTAGATCTTGGGGGGGGGGNCGCTGTTTGCGTGCACATGGCGAAATGCCCGATGGTTTCGGTATTTCGGTATATATGAGTACTGGACCAATGTAGAGAAGCAACCGGTGGAATCGTGTGGAAGAGGCGGGTGTAGATCTTGGGGGGGGGGTGGTGGGGTGACCATGTTTATATATTTATATATATATATATATATACCAATCTCTCTCTGAGGGTTTAGGGTCCTGGGGACCCTAAACTCTAAATCCTAAAGCCTAAGCTCCACGCTGAGGATCCGGGGACGGAGTCGGCAAAGTAAGGGTATTTTTTCTATAAGGGGGTCTAGAAGGTCTCTTTGAGGGTTTAGGTTTTAGGCGGCTTAGTAAGTTCTGTTTTAAGCACCTCAGCTGGGGGGCTAATTGTAATTCGACCTATAGTTACTTGTTCGATAATCCTATTTATTAAGTCCCGAAATCTGTCAGAGGGGGGTTGCTTTAGAGGTTCCACTACCGACTCCGTGAAGGGTTTGTTTAATGATTCCTCTCAGGGCTCTTATAAGGATTCCTTTGAGGGCTCCTGCTCGCGGATTAAATGGGGTTCTAGATTCTACATGGGGTTTAGGGGTTTGGGGTGTTTCGGGCCTGGGGTGTAGGGCAGGATATGGAGCGTATGATCTGAAATTGTGGAGAGGTGCTACATGTCGAATTCCCCAAGATCGTAGAGCTGTCGGAGCCTTGAGATGGACGACGTGGCCTCTGGCTGTTGATGCTAACTCACGGAAACCTTCCTGAAAGGCAACCTTGAAGGAACCCTCAAAGGAAGCCCTAAAGGAAGCATTAAAGGAACCCTTGAGGAAACCTCAAAGAAATCTCGACAAGAAGCCTGAAAGCTAGCCCCGAAGCTGGCCTTTGAAGTCCTGTGCGGGTACGATGGTGTGGCTCTCATCAATGCAGTAAGCACCTGGCGTTTCAGGTTGGCTTTCGTTTGGGGCTTCGGGTAGAGGATTTAGGGCTTAGGGTTTAGGGTTTAGGGTTTCGGGTTTAGGTAGGGCTGTTGAGATTTAGGACTTGGGGTTTCAGTCCAGGTCGAATTTGTTCTAGGAACCTAGGATTTAGGACGAGGGTCTTAGATTAGACTCAGAGGGATCAAGGTAGAGCACTGCTAGGGCAAGGGACACACTCTGTAAGGGATAGCGCCTTATGCCGATGGGGTTTGCTACGCTTGAGGATGCCAGGGCCCTACGCCATAAAACCCTTATCCCTAAACCCCACATCCCTAAACACTAACCACCGAAATCCTATATCCCAAAACCCTACATCCCTAAACCCTGTAACCCAAGTCCCTGGCAGTCCTGAACCAAAGCGCCTCCATCTTGGTCCCCAACATCTGAGAGATCTAAGCTGCCTCCTCAAACTCGAACTCCTAAGCTACCAAAAACCGTGAAACCCTACAAAATCATTTCTAACAAGAAGAGTAACCATATATTATGTACAGACATATGCGAATACATACATACATACATACATACATACATATATATATACATACATACACAAACACATACACATACACATACACATACGCATACGCATACGCATACGCATACGCATACGCATACGCATATGCATACACATACACATACACATACACATACACATACACACATACACACACACATACATACATACATACATACATACATACTATATATATATATACATACATACACAAACACATACACATACACATACACATACGCATACGCATACGCATACGCATACGCATATGCATACACATACACATACACATACACATACACATACACACATACACACACATACATACATACATACATACATACATACATACTATATATATATACCCTAACCCTATGCCCAAAACCCCGAGCCTCTGGGGACGCAGGAGGTCTCGAAGTCGATCTCCGCGATCAGCTGAGCCAGCCGATCGGCCTCAAAAAAAAACTTCCAAGGCTGAAAATTCGGGTTTAGGGTTTAGGGTGTAGGGCGTGTCGCCGCGCAGCGGCAGTATTTTCTTTGTAGGATGGCGCCCCTACACTCCCAGGGGTGTGAGGGGGCGGCATATCCACGTCTAGACACAAGGTTGCAATCTCCTGAGAAAACAATTACANTGTGAGGGGGCGGCATATCCACGTCTAGACACAAGGTTGCAATCTCCTGAGAAAACAATTACAAATTGGTTTCTATTCCTTTTCCCCCCCCGCTGTGAGCTTACACAGGCTACCACCCAAAATATTACCTTTTAGCCGCCTGGACCGCCCTGGAGCTCCCTGGGTCCCTGGAGTCTGCCGGCGAGTGGCCCAGGGGCCAGGGGGGGGGCAGGGGGGGGCGAGGGGGCGCCAAAGGAAATGCCTACCGAAGGCTTTTATCGTCGGGTTTAGGGTATTTTAATCTCTTGAGAATCGAGGGATTTCCCCTCTGAAAATATGGGCGCCACCCAGGTGGCCCAATGGCATGGCTCAGCCCTAGGGGCTGAATTGGATAATTCTTGAATGGCTCCACCCATTGTCCATCCAAGTAATGGTGTGGGTCCAGGCACCCTAGAAAAAGGGTGGGTACGGCCTAAGCAGGCCTGGGTGGGAATTTAGGGTTTAGGGGCAGAGCTACTATAAGGGATCACAGAAGAGTTACTGTAGGGGTTGAGGTTTGGGGTTTTGGGTTAAGGGTTTAGGGGTTGTGTTGGGTTGAGGGATTAGGTGTTTCTATATGGCTTAGGGTTCTGGTGTTTGCACGGTTCTGTATGAGTTGCTTAATGATTGTTTGACCGGACTTTGTTGAGGGGCTTTTGATAAGCTGCAGGGTACCTAGAAAGTTCAGGGCGTAAGGGCTTCCACGGTTTAGGGGTCTAGAGCTTAAGGCTACAAGGCTTAGTGTGTGTTGGGTGCAGGACTCCGTGTTAGTCTGCCCTGCAAAGTAGGTGTCTTGTACGCGGAGTTCTGACATCAACGTTGACACACGAGTTTTCATGGTGTGCTACTTATCAAACTCTAAGCACAACTATCACTGAAGAACGACTAAAGAACATTGCACGTCCTGCAGCTCTCCTGACCACTGCTACATAGAAAATGACCCCAGAAGGCCCCACCAAAAAAAAAAACTTAGAGTTTAGGGTTTAATATAGGGGCCTTAATAACTAGAATAGGGTTTTACTATAATTGCAATAAGGAACCCCCCAAAATAGTATAGGTAATTATTCAGGCCCCTGTATTAGGGTGGCCTGGCCTGGACGAGCTTCCGGGCATCAAACGTCGGACTCGGGGGCTTTGAGGGGAATCCGACCACAGTGCGCGGATGTTTCCTAGCTAGTCAGTGGAGAAGAGTCGTGGTGGCAACAATACAAACTGCCGGAGCTAAACCCCAAACCCTAGACTCTACACCCCTAAACGGTAAGCCCTAAACCTTCAACCCTAAACCCACAAACCCTAAACTCCCAAACGGTAAACCCTAAACCCCAAACGGTAAACCCTAAAACCCTGAACTTCTAAACGGTAAAACCTAACCTTAACTCTGCTGGCGACAGCTCCAAACCCGGCCCCAAACCCGTCCCCACACCCCATACTCCCAAGCACCACGCCACCCCAGCCCCAGCCTCAACCCCTCCCCAAACCAACCCACCCCACCCCCCTTGGCCGACCTCACTGAGCTTCTTCGGTCCTTCGGGAACTGGCCTCGGAATGTTTTCGGGGCCCCGGTTTAGAGTTTAGGGTTTAGGGTTTAGGGTTTAGGGTTTTGGGTTTAAGGGTGTAGGGTTTCGAGTTTAGAGTTTAGGGTTTAGGGTTTAAGGGTTTAGGGTTTAAGGGTTTAGAGTTTAAGGCTTTGGGTTTGGAGTTTTGGGTGTCTGGCTCATTCTGGTTTGGGGTTCAGGAAAATAGTACAAGCAGTTACGATGAGGGATATACCTGTGGAGGTTATGAGGAGTTACTGTCCGCGCAATAGTAAGAAATACTATCAGGGGCACAATCAGGACTATTCCAAGGGTTATTACCATCCGCAATACCATAAAAATTATAGCAAGGGCTCAAGCACTCATTAGGGTTCCTTTAAGGGCTCCTTTCAGGGCTCCTTTAAGAAAACAGGCGCGTAAAAAACCTGGTAGTTTCCTGCTTGCTCACGAGCATCCATGGGCAAACCGTATAACGTCCACCCAGACCTCATCCGTTCCACAGAGCATCCATGGGCCAAAACTATGNCCATGGGCAAACCGTATAACGTCCACCCAGACCTCATCCGTTCCACAGAGCATCCATGGGCCAAAACTATGATCACGTCCACCCAGACCTCATCCGTCCCTCAGAGCATCCATGGGCCAGAGCCATGATTTCGTGCACCCAGACCTCATCCGTTGCCCTCTGCACTCACGGGCCAAAACCATGATAACGTCCGCCCAGACATCATCCGTCCCCCACAGCATCCAGGGCCCAAAACAATGATAACGTCCGCCCAGACCTCATCCTTCCCCCAGACCATCCATGGGTCAACCATGATAACGTCCACCTACGCTACATTCGCTCTCGAGTTCACCCATGGGTCAACCATGATATCAACCACCCAGACCTCATCCTTTCCCCAGAGCATCCATGGGTCAACTATGATAACCTCCGCGCAGACCTCGTCCTTTCCTCAGAGCATCCATTCGCCAACTGTGGCAACGGCAACCCAGACCTCTTGCGCTGAAAAGCCAACGGCACATATTACATCATATGACTGGGACTCAGAGCACGAACTGATGACGGCAGACGTCCCAAAACTGCCTTCGCTCGTCGTCCCATGCGAGGCCAATCCAGATCTCTTTAGATACCTAGATACCTCTTTGAGTTCGTGTGGAGGTACCAACTGCCACTTACGCAAGACTTCATTGGGGCTATGGCTGACATTTCCTAGTTCGTCGTGCTGTTCTGATTTCCAGATTTTTAGCCCAAATATCACCGTATGTGTACAAAACAACGATTTTTGTGGGTGTTTAGATACTCTATGCTTTCCTAATTCTCTGGTTGTCAGCCTAGCCACCGAGTTCTGCCCAAAACCCGAACGAAAAGCACTTCGCATGCGTTTAGTCTCCAGGTTTTTTGTGCGCCTGTGACCTCNAATTCTCTGGTTGTCAGCCTAGCCACCGAGTTCTGCCCAAAACCCGAACGAAAAGCACTTCGCATGCGTTTAGTCTCCAGGTTTTTTGTGCGCCTGTGACCTCCTTTAAGGGTTCCTTTCAGGGTTCCTTTAAGGCCTTCAGGATTTAGGGTTTAAGCCTTC
>BGNK01001508.1:130456-132956 GCA_003297005.1 Symbiodinium sp. clade A Y106 | reverse complement strand
ACCCTACTGTTTTGGGGGTTCCTTATGATGAAATATGCGTAGTACAATGGGCCCCACAGCCCTATTGTAATTATTGAGGCCCCTACCCAGAGCCTCCAAAACCCCTTAATTAAGGAACATGCCTTAAATTATAATAGGATCCCTTATATGATTGAAGGTGTATTCCTTAATTAAGGGGTTTTGGAGGCTCTGGGTACAGTAAACCCTAAACCTGAAACCTCTCCCCAGTGCTCCGCATCTTCAGCCGGGGGCTCGAGGAGGGTGCCTGCGACTTCCCGTGATCTCTGCTGCGAGGCTGTTCGGGTTTAGGGTTGAGGGCTTCTTTCTGGGAAAGTACGGCGTCTGCGGCTGTTGTCGGGTTCATATTCAGCGGCTTGGGTCTTGTTCAAGCCTTTAATCGGATCTATTGTTGAGGGTTCGTTCAAGCAGTCCGGGACCTAAGGGTACTGTAGTATTCTACAATAGGGTTCCCTTCTGCGGGTACTATAGGGTTCTGTCATAGGATCCCCCTTAAGGGTTCCTTCAAGGGATCCTTCAAGTGTGCCTGAGAAGGATTCTATAGGGTCGACACAGGCTTGGGGTTTGGGGTTCAGGGCTTGGTGCTTAGGGTTTAGAGGTTGGGCATCGGGTTTTCCTGAATCCCCCCTTCTTTCCTAGACCCGCACAGCTCTCACACAACCATAAAATCCTAAAGACCCAAAACCCGACACTTGAACCCTTGCTGAACACTTAGAAGAGCCCTAAAGGGGACCTAGCATACATCCGCAAGAACCAACCCTACAACCCTTCCACTGAGCACCAGACTGGCCACGCCAGTCAGCGGCTTCTCCCCACAGAGCTCGGTGATGCGGGCTGCTTCCTGCATCGGGATTTGGGGTGAAGGTGCTGGGGCTTTGGGGACTGTAGGGTTCAGGGTCTTGGGGTTTGGGATTTAGGGTTTAGGGTTTAGGGTTAGGGTCTTGGGGTTTGGGATTTAGGGTTTAGGGTTTAGGGTTCCAGGGTCCTGGGGTTTGGGATTTAGTAGCGCCCCAAAGAAGCACATAAGCAAAAATTAGGATAGGGATATCCCAGAAAAAAACCCTTATAATGAAGCCCATTAAGGTAGGGATATCCCCATAAAAACGCGTATGCTTATGTGCTTTTGGGGGGGTCCCTAATATTATGAACCAGTACGGCTTAGGAACCCTTATAGTATCCTTATAGAGCCCTTATAGGACCCTTCTAGATCCCTTTTAAGGATCCCAACCTAGAACTCTAAGGTGCCTAGATTTAGGGTTTCCGATTTGTTGGTTGTGCTTCCTTTCTTGAGATTGGGGCCCAGGGGTTTCGCGGAGGGTTTAGGGTTTAGGGTTTAGGAATCAGGGGTTAGGGTTCTTAGGGTTTAGGAATCAGGGGTTAGGGTTTAGGGTTTAGAGTTAAAGCTCTTACGGTTGAAGAATCTAGGGTTCAAGCGCTGAGGTTTCGGCGTCGCAGCCTTTGGCGGTCAAGATGGCCTAGCATTCGGGATTTCGAGCTTTGTGACAACAGGATTTAGGGTCTATGGAATCGGGATTATAGCAAAATAGAGGCTCACTACAAGTCTAAGGTTGATTTGGGACGTTTTGGACCAAAAAAGCCTCCCCTGTAAAGCCCCATGAAACCCGAAAACGAAAAACCCAAATATAGGTTAAACCCCTCTGGGGGCCCTAAACCCCAAACCCCAAACCCTAAACCATAAACCCAAACCCTAAACCCTAAACCCTAAACCTAAACCCCAAACCCTCCGCGGCTTGACTCAGCCCTGAACCCTCAAGCCGCAACCCCGCAAGCCCTAGATAGAATGTGGCATGGGGGCATAGTATCTTATAGACTGTTGTGGTATCTTGTAGTATCTTATGGTATACATGGCATATTATAGCATGTTATAGGTGACTGCGCCTCTAAGAGTCCGGGGCTGTTTTTTTGGCGTTCTCCTGGTTTAGATCTGGCGGTTTCCCGGTTTGGGGGGGGGGGGGGGGTAATTACGTACATTGGAAGCTCATCCCGAAGCAATGCAGGCCTGACACCCAAAAGCAATGCAGCCCTTAAAGGCCTCCGAACCCCAAACCCTTAAACGCCTCCAAACCCCAAGCCCTTAAAGGCCTCCGAACCCCAAAAACCCTTAAACGCCTCCAAACCCCAAGCCCTGAAAAGGCCTCCGAACCCCAAACCCTTAAACGCCTCCAAACCCCAAGCCCTTAAAGGCCTCGAAACCCCAAGCTTGCCTCGCCCAACGACTTTCATATCGGTTTACGGTCAAGGGTTTTGAGTTTAGAGTTCAGGCTCTAGGGTTTAGGCTGCGAATAGCATGACCCCTGCGCAAGGAACGATACAAAGAAGAGTAGCATGGCACATGCCAGCTTAGGTGCACACGCACAAAACGAGAAGTGTACCGGATGGTTGCCTGAAGGGCTCATGAGACAATGGGGCCCAATCCCTGATTTGTGTGAGGGTGTTAAGGGTTGTAATCCCAGCCCCCTTT